>JAINUG010000188.1:615000-620000 GCA_029706075.1 Aldrovandia affinis
GAACTGAGCTGAGGTGCGAACCTGGCCGAGGTGCTGGAAAATGAAGGCTGATGATCAATGAAGCCACTTGGAGCAAATGGAGGGAATTATTTCAACCTGCAAAGATTTGAAATATGCGCATTCGTTACCCTCCACCGCAAGGCCCCCCCTCCCCCCCTCCCCCCCCCCCAAACCTCCCCTCCCTGTGACCCACCCACATTGCCCAGTCACTTATCCTGATTCACACAAACAGCAAGCACAAATCTCCATCCTCGCTCATGTAAATGGACTGTTTAACATGGCCATTTGCATAATGCCGGTGATGTGCTTCGGTTTATACGCTAAGCGGCTAATAAAGCGCATGGATGACAGGGCTCCGCGTTCCTCCTGGTGGCTGGAGTGCCACGGTTGTCAGACGTTTGAGGGAGCGGGGAAAGAGCGCAGCTGCGGGGGCGCGCACAGACCTCTGTCCTCCTACCTCTTCTGTCCTACTGCGACCGCCGACCCGGCGAAGCCAAGCGCGTGTGCGGTGCGGTGCCGTATTTACATGCGAGAGTGCTCTTCACGCCACTTCGGGATTCATTACAACGTTTTTTTTGCCATTTTTTTTGTTTAGCTAACACGCTCAGATGGTATTAATGTGCGGTACATGATTTTAGGACACAGTACTATTCTAGAATCTCTACCAAACCGGCGGGTTATTTCTATCCACGTTTTTTTCTATTCACTAGCCATGCTTTTTTGATTTGTCCCAGTTGCCATGGATCCGACAAACACTCCAGTGCGAACCACAGTGTGTGTGTTCTTGCCAACGTGAGATGCTGTACAAAAAGGACAAGCTACTGGCTGCTGGCACACACTACAAGACGTGCTTTGTTTGGGGTGACGTACAATTTGAGCAAACCGCTCTGTCTTAAGGGCTATTACTGGCACTAAAGAAAAAACCGTGTTTTCTAGGCTTAGGATCACAGTGGCTTCAGCAACCCAATACACATGACCAACCCCAACATCCTGGTAACAGAAAATATTTTAAATAATTTTTTGTACTTGTACTTTGTACTCAATCTAATAACAATAATAATACATACTAGCTACCACTGACCACTTGAGAGACTAGCTTTCGGATTCAGCTAGTTAAACTACTTAACGAGCGTTGATTCGTTGAATCGGGTGTGCTGATTGTGGAATTTAACAAACACATGGACCGGCTGGGAGTTCGCGTAGAGAGGGTTGGGAACCACTGTATCTGTTAGACAGGCAACTTGAGTTTAAATGGTAATTTATTATATGCCAAATGAAAGTTTTCCCTTGGTATGGTTTCTAAAAGGACTGTTTTTCAACAATGCCAAAGCTTTGCACAAGGGACCACAGCCTATAAGCTGAGACACCGATACACTTGTACGCTTTTGAAAACAGTACACAGTAAACAGGAAAATCCAGGAAACATTCCATATATGATTACAAACACTGCAAATGTACACATTCCATCTCTTCATATTTAGAATACAGGGATAATGCGTAATTATTCTCAAACGGCTTTTTTGAGGCATCAGTTTAATTGGGAAACATCTTTCATACGGTACCACTCTCATGTAGCCTAGCCAGGAATTGAATGTACGTTCATAGATGAGGAAAAAACGCCATCTTTCCTTCTGGTGGTTTGGCCGTTGCTAGGGCCGCAGCTCTCAGACGGCCGGATGATGGTGACCCCCTCCCCATGCTGATATCCGTGTTTGGCCCGGCGGCCTGACTCTTATTAACACCGCTCTGATTCCGAGACCCTCCCTCGCTGTGTGCGGGTGGGGGGGCCCGGTAATCTGTCAATGTCCAGGGGCCGTGAGGGAGTTGAAATTGGACTTGGTCGCGATGGGAAGCGAGGCCTAAAATAGAGAGAAAATGACAGCGGCCGACCGGAGGAAAAGAAAATATTAGATTGGCTTCCCCTTTACGGCCGAGGGGGGGGGGAGAATCCCGTTCAGCCTTATTATGAGACACCAAATCAATTAAACCGCTCCGTGCCCCCGGCGGAGTCCTCACTTGGCACGGTGACGCACGCAGAGCGAGTACGCCAAACGGCAGACTCTTTTTGGCTCGCGGAGCATCCGACCCTCATGAGGGAGGCCCTCCGCCTGAAACGGTGGCTCGGATGTGCCGCCCTGGCAGGCGAAACAAGGTGGAGCCAATCAGAGCCAATCCCCAACCCCCCCCCCCAAAGCACATGAGATAACCGCCTGATCGTCACACACTTGTTCCACATCGCGTGCTTGTTCCACTCTGAAGGAAATGCAAAGATAACCCGTACCATTGTTTTTGCCTGCAGGAATTTGTGCCCGGCGATAACCCTCTCGGAACTGTATCGCAGCATCGTCTACGTTTGAGATCCAGAAACGTGATGGCTCAGAGCATCCTAGCTGTCACACTTTCGCCGGCTCTCTGTCACAAAACGGCACAGCCAGAAGCCTGCGGTTTAGCGTCGACGACTGAAGTCCCCCTCCGTCTAGCGCAGGTGTCACGCTGTCCACGGACGCCCGCTCGTCTGCTCACGGGGCTTCGCTGCTCAAAGGGCTTCGCTGCTCACTGGCTCCTCGGAGATATTGGATAAGCTGGCTGCAGGATGCAGGCTGATTAGATCTGCTTGTTTTGTGTGAATGCCGAGGGTGACAGAGGTTGGCACGCATTGCTCTTTAGAATACTGAACTCCTGCTGTGTGTGCGTGCATGTATATGTATATTTTGTGTGTGTGTACGTGTATGAATGCGCGTTTGCACTGCAAGTGCATGCATGTACGTCTATTGCGTGTGCATTTGGATGAATGTGTGCACGTGTGTTTGTAAGAGCGTGTGTACAGTGTGCGTATGTACATGTGTCTGCTGTGTGGACGCATGTGTGTGTGTGTGTGCGTGTGCATGTATTTGAGTAGCCCCTCGTAACAGGAGAGCAGAGAGGGAGTCGCGTATCACCGCTCCACTTTTAATCGTTGGTCATCGAGTGGGGATAAGTGCGTCCACCCGGAGATTGGCCGGTGAGTGGAGGCACGGTGTTCGGTTCCCCGCGCGCACAGGGGCCGGGCGGCGGGCGGGTCCGGTTTCAGCCGGCGCTCGGCGGGCTCACATTCCTCAGCGCGCTCAGAGGCCGCTCCTACTTCGAGCGGCGCTGAACGGCGAGCCGAGAGAACCGGGGCGCGCGCGGCGTGACCTCTCCTCCACTCCGCCTCCGATCTCGCGTTACGCCACGGGACTCCGGTCTCCGCACCGCTCGCGCGGGTCATCGTGACATCGTGACCCTGCCAAAGACCGTCGTCCTCTCCCCCCGTTCAGCACTCAGAGCTTCACACTGCAGGGGCCACAATCTCCTGGCGCGCCCTGCTCTGAACCGCGTGGCCCTGGCGCGGCCCAGGAGAGAAGGCTGCTGCGGCCGGTCACAGCCCGGTGTAATGTGGCCTGGAACTCTGCCCAGAGGATCGGCCCAGACCTGCGATCGCGGTTACATTAGCCGGCGACGCTCCGCCGTGCCCCACTCGTCTGCCGCTGTATCCACGGTGTCCTTCCCAGCATCCTCTGCTCCACTTCCCGGATGGACAGAGAGGACGGCGGGAAGCTGATCGCAGGGGGACATCGAACCGATCGACTGGAGCAGCAGCAACAAGAGGCTCTTTGGGGGCCCTGCTGACGGCCATCGCCAGCTCTCGGTTGCGAGAGCGTGAACGCGGTGGCTGGATAAGAGGTTCCAGCGTGCACACTGTGAGGGTTCGAAGCCTCGAACAGGTGCCGAAACGCCACGAGGCGCCACAAGACGCAGAGCGCTCTCCACGGCAGCGCAGGGGAGGGGAGGGGAGCGGGTGGACTGTGGCCCGCGATACCAACACCGATCGTTCCAACTGGAACATACAGCGAAGTTAGAAAGGGAGGTAAATCAACCTGCTCTAGAAATGTCCAAATATAATTTATTTCCCTCCAACCTGAGCGTTACCCGCGAGAGCACGCACTCTTTACTTAATGGTATAACATGGTCTTTATCGGCACCTATCTGGCCATTTTTGGTTTGTTTGAGAACAGTGGCCCCTGCAAGGAGCCATAAAGCTGAGAAATGACACAGAATAAAAGCCACAGCAGCGTTGCTGTAAGTGGAACGCTCGTTTGTGTGCTGTGTCAGCACCGGGACCGGAGAGCGACGACTCTCAGGAAACCTCGGCGCGGGCAGGAGTCGGAGTGACAGATCTGAGATCAGTCATAGTCGAATAGGGAGCGGGCTCTCATCAAAGCCCCTGCAATGAAGGGCCCTCCCAAGAGCTGATCTGAGAACACTTCAGAGCCGCGGCGAACGTTCAAAGAGACGCAGAGAGAGCTCACACGCCGGCCTCCGCACGTCCACGCCTCTCCTCTCCTCTCCGCGGGTGGCGACACAACGTTGCTTCTCAAGCCCAGTGCACTCCGACAACATTTAGGCCTCCCCTCCCCTCTGTCTGAGCGCTCTCTCCACAGCTCTGCGTTGGTCCGCACACGCACTCGTCTATCTATGGTATCACATGCGCCAGCCGTCTGAAGAAAAACACCATTCACCGCCGGAACAATGACGACAGCAGGGCTTCGCGATCACAAGACACAAACATTTTACAATAACTTTTCTCATTCGTGATTCGTGACTCATTTCCCAAGTGGCCAGAGGCGAGCGTCAACAATGATCTCCTTCAACGGTAAACTTAGGACCGCTCAATTCCAGGCCTCGGGGGGCCACAGCGTCTGCAGGTGTTTGCTCCGGCCGCGCACTGCGCCACCTGATCTCGATAATTAGTTCACCTCCTTGGTCCAGGAGGTGAGCTCATTTGTGAAATCGGGTGGCGCAGTGTGTGCTTGGAGCAAACACCTGCGGACGCAGGGGCCCCCCGAGGCCGGGAATTGAACAGCCCTGCTATAAGGTCACCGAGCACGGTGGATTTTTACTCAACTGACACTGACATCTCTGTCAGTGTCATCCTTAGCCGCGCTGTGTACTCCGGCAACGCAAGCCAAACCCGTGCTAAC
>JAINUG010000188.1:625000-725000 GCA_029706075.1 Aldrovandia affinis
CCCCGTGAGAAGGCCTGCGAGGCTCCGAGGCGAATGTAAATGCATCACACCCAGAGCACGGACGAGAGGATGAACATGCACACACGTACACACGCACACACACACGTACACACGCACACACGTACACACGCACATGCGCACGCACACATCCACACACGCGTACATCCACACACAAACAAACAAACACGCACGCACGCACACATCCACACACGCGTACATCCACACACAAACAAACACGCACGCACGCACGCGCACATCCACACATCCACACACACGTACATCCACACACAAACAAACAAACAAACAAACACACACATCCACACACAAACAAACGCACGCACGCACACATCCACACACAAACAAACAAACACATACACACGCGCACGCATGGGCACACATCCACACACACGTACATCCACACACAAACAAACAAACACATACACACACACACACGGACGCACGCACACACGCACAAAGACACATACTGTACATGCACATACACAAACAAACAAACACACACACATACACACATGCATACGCACTTGCACACACACACATTATTCCTATCAGGTAATTGTCGTGTATTTTACTGAGTGCTTCCCGTCTCTCCACTGCCACTTGAATCATTAATAAACTCCTGGAGGACCCGTCTCACGGCTGCCCTCATCAGTCTCACCCCCCTTTATGAGCCATTGATATCAAATCCATCAGCGGCGGGAATCTGTGGATAAAACCCCCCCCCCCCACTGATGAATCAGGCACCAACGTGGGCTGACTCGCTCCGAGGATTAGCCAGTCATTTCGGATGAAGGGACCAATCTGTTAGGGGCGCCTGAGGATAGAACACAGATCAGCTGACCTGTGGAAATGAAGGGGGGGGGGCTCGATTAGAGAGATCGCGCGGCTAATATGTTTTATCGACTGAGACGGGGGGTGGGAAGCGAATCGGGGCTTCATCCATAACCCCAGACTGGCGTACTGACAGGAGAAGAGTGCAGGGGCCGGCCAACGGAGGTGAGGCTGATTACGTTAATGCACTGCCGCTCGTCGCGGGTTCGGCCGCTCTACGGGGCCGCCAGTGAGTCAGGCCAGGCTGATCTGGGATCAGCGCATTTAGCCAACCCCTTCATCCATCTCCCGAGTCTGTGGAGATGAAGAGGAGGGCGACAGGAGCGAGCGACACACCTGACCCCTCCCCCTCGCTCCGCCAGCTCGTCGCTCATCTTTCTCCCTGTCCCGTGCTTGCATTTCGGGGGGGAGTGGGGCCGATGCCATCCGCCATCGCACTTCCTGTTCTCCTGCGTCTAGTTGGCTATTAACCGACCGAGTCTATTGGCTGCGATAGCGAGCCATTCTTCAAAGGAAAAGCTGACGCTGACAGCTTCTCGTGGAGCCATCGAGGACAAAGTACAAACAACCCGGGCCACATAAGATCATAAACCAAATCACATCAGGCTAACAACACGGTTTCACAGTGACGCAAGCGTCGTAATCAATAGGCTTGTTTCGGCGGCGGCAGATCCTGTCGGGGTGGGGGGGGAAAGAGGGCATGAGTCACAAGGCTAAAGGTCAAGAGCAGGCTCAACCAATCAATGGGACAAATTCAAGTTTGCAGGGAGCGGCTGTCGGAATCTAGGACAGACTGGCGCAGACACGTCTGACCCCGGACAAACACTGCGAGCACACACAAGCTCGGCACGCACACGACTGGCCCTGGGCAAACACCGCCGAATATCACCGGCTCACGCGGGTTACACAGCTGGGCAATGAGGCGCCACTCGCTGCATTATTCACCCGTTCTTCTCAGGCCTGCGAAAAGCGCGGTTGATACGGACGGACCATTGTGCTCAGTAACCCCCCTCGGCTCAAGTGGAAATCTCTGTAGGTACAAAACTCGAGGGCCTCCTCAGGTAGAGCACCCGGACCGTGAAGGATGGTCACGGCCGCGTAGAACAGAGGCTGGTCATCCCGACTGAAAACGGGTTAGGAAAGGAGGGCCCCACGAAATGAGCAAGGGGTTTAGGTATCGAGAGAATCGCAAAACCCCCCAAGCTGTCCCCGGTCTACCGTTATTGTATAAGAGGATCACTTTAATCTCGGCACGCACAAACAAAACGAACAACAGAGGGCTTTTTAGCGGCAACGTTCTGTTTGCGCTGCTTTGGAAACAGGAAATGAAAAACGGGTACACTTTCAGTCAAGGACGCCGTCTTTATCCAGATGTCATCAGGGAGAAAAGAGGGGGGGTGGGTGGGGGAGTGTGTAGGATGTTATAGAGATTAGAAAAGCCATTTTTTCCCATGCTCCACTGCCTGCACATTACTATGTCAATTTAAACCCATTACAAGTCTTCATAATAATGGGGGGAAAGCAATGGGATGCTATTTTTTATTCCGTTCCTTAAAGGCCCTTGTCATCTTTGAAGAGAACGCAGTGTGCAAACAGCCATTCGGTCGTCCATCACTATCAACGTCCGCGCGGAGCCCCATTCAAAGAGGGGTTCAGCCCATTTCCGCTATCGAGAATGCGACCTGCGTCCTGCCCGTTTGTCACGATGACACTGTGAAGAGCGTGGGAACAAGATGATGATGGTGATGATGATGATGCCCACGTCCATAAACCGCAAGTTGCAATTCGTTTAGGAGGAGTGGTCTTGAAGCAGAACGGATTAGCTCATTCAGCTAGGCACATGTGAAGACCGGAGGAAGGATTCTATCGAAGAGGGATATGCTAGCTTACGAACACAGAGAACGGGGGCCTCCGACAGCGTAGTGGTCTAACGCACCCATATTGGCTGGTCCTTTATGAGTGTGAGCTGCCTATCATGGTCGCAGCTCAAAACCCGACTGTACCAGACCGGCCCTGGTGGGGAGTCCTGATCGGCGTTTGGCTGTCCGCCCCAGGGGGGAGGGGGGAGGGTGAGCCGACATGAATTAGCTGAGAAACGCGTAAAGGTGTCTCCAGAACGTAGGTGGGCAAATTCCGTCTCAAAAAAAGCAGAGTTTGCTGCCCTCTGAGAATTAGCTTGCCTCGTAGAGATGGGTGGCGAGTTTGTGTGGGGAGGGCCAATTATTTTTTTAGTTGGTCAATGAGCAGGTCTGTGAGACAACTGACTGTTCCCTAGACCTGATAGGGTAGGATTGACCAATGACGAAACAGAAACTGCACCAGGGCAGACAGGAGGAGAGGCTGAGCAAAGGTTTAGAAGACAAAATACTTTCAATATGGAGACCATGGAGGGAGAAGACCTCGCAGATACCACATCCCTAGCACTGGCCAGTGGAGATGGCATCCCGTCGGGCTGGCGTGGTCAGTCCACCACGCCCAGGGCACGCAGGCCAGAATGCAACTACCCACTTCCCACAATTAAACTCGCCGGCATGGTCATATCAGGAAATCTACAATACAGCGTAGAGGGAATTTGACATCCAGGGGCTGGCAAGCAATTTCACGCTCCAGGTCTCTGCAGCAACAAGCGTGTTACCCCGGCCGTGCTTAGGACAGAGAGTGATAGCGGCTGAAGTAACACCCCCCCCCCCCCCCCCCCCATATCCACCTCACATCGCGTCTGCTTTCCCCAGGTCCCTGAAGATGATATCACTGCCGTCTCCTCTAACCCGCACTCTCACCGGCTCTGACAGATTGCAATCTGGCTGCTGATTCCGGCTAGGAAAAACATGTTTTTATTTACTGCTGCGAGCGTTCCCTCCTCGTGACGCGAGGCCAAGCTCGACGCGGGCAGCGTGGACGGCGGACAGGAGGCTGGCGCTCTAACTAGCGTGATGTCATCCAGATTGCAGGGTTGGGGACACTCTGCGACCTCGCCCTCTGGTTACCGGAGGGACTTGCGGTGGAAAACAGAGCCATTAAAAGGTGTCCAGATTGAGGCTTCGAGATGCGGGGGGAGGGAGTGCGAAAAACACACGCCTCTCCATCATGTCTAACTGAGGATGTGCCAGCCGTCCGCCTCCTTGATCTCTTAATGAAACCCCCTGGCATTCATCAAAGTGTAGGCCGGAGTTTTTACTTCGTACCTGTCAGGTGACTGGGATTCACAACACCTGAACACAAAACGCCCCGTTGCTGTTTACTACACTTAGGGCCGTGTAAATGATTACTTTATCAGGTGGCTCTTATCACTCCGCTTGTGTACATTACATGTGAATGCAAAGGGATGGCTAAGCCTATCAATGCTGCCTATCCCTCGAATGGAATTCCTACTATGATAATTATCGCATAAAACATGCCAAGAACATTATAGATAAGGATTTAATTCACAGGGCAATTTAGGATCAACAACGTGCACATATATATGTGTGTGTGTATGTGTGTGTGTGTGTGTGTGTGTGTGTGTGTGTGTGTGTGTGTTGTGTGTGTGTCTGTTTCTTGTGAATATGTGTTTCTGTTTGTGCATGTGTCAGCATGTGTGTGTTTCTGTGTGCATGTATGCACAGGTCTGTGTGTGTGTGTGTGTGTGTGTGTGTGTGTGTCTGTGTGTCTGTATAATATGTGTATATTAGTGCAGAACAGCTGCACTGAATTAATGGCTCAAAATTCTCCTGCTGGGGATAGTGGTAAATGATTCACACTTTTACTACAAGCAGATTAGGCCTGGCTCCAGGAACAGGCCATTGGAAGGACAGAGGGAAACAGACAGACTGCGGACAGTGGCGCAGCAATCACTGCCGTGTAGCGCCCACACAAGGCACGTGGCGCACGCAAGGTGGGCACTGAACACCGCCAGCATAGACACCTGCTGAAGAGCAGCCACCATCTGGCCGACGCGGGGCTTTGTTGTCGTCGGATGAACCGTGTGACGTCTGAACAAGAACACAAGGTGTTTATCTTGACGACAAGGGCAAAAATAAGTATAGCAGACGAGCTCCGCTTGACAGATGCTAATTAGCATGACGTAGAAAGAGAGGGAAAGGAGACGCATTTAGACTGACAAGTAGAGGGCTAGGAAAATCCATGGCCGGTGGAATCGCAGATAAAATTGCGTCAGTGGCGTTCAGTGGCAGACAGAGGTGTGACTTCTGTCTCAGACCAGCGCAGCGTGAGCAGAGCCCTGGCTACATGCTGGAAGGCCGGGCGTGCCAGGTCAGGCTCATTAGCGGCCCCTGTTTGAGACAGAGCCGCCACAGAGCTGCGGTGAACCGGACGTGAGGTGACGCGGCTGACCCCGCAGAGTTCTAAAAGACCAAACGGCTTTACTGGCACCGAGTGGGGCCATAAATAAAGATGAGCGAGGGGAGGGGAGAGATTGTGCGCGCTTAAATATTTAATCAGAAACTAGCCCTGAACTCGCTTAGCATTGCTGCCCGCGCCAGGGGCTTAGGGGCATCCGAGGCCGGTGTCCACCGACGACCGCCTAGACATGGCCAGAGGCACGGAGAACGAAGCCGCCATCTAGCCACCGGGCTTGGGGAAAAAAATACGACCAATCCACTTCAAACTCCAGCGGAATGGCGTCCAAAGGTCGCCTGTCAGTCGGATTGTTACTGTGCCCTTATTAAAATCAAAAAGCCTAACTGAACTAACGGAGGTGAAAGAAAGAGAGGAGGACCTGGAAGGTTCCGGGGTTATGAGGAGGCTCGTGAGCTGAGAGTTACTGTCACTGAGTGACGGGCCAAGACTGGAATTCCAAATGCAGACAGCCACTCTCCGTGGCGAACAGTGGGAAATGTGTAGGAATGCTGGACACAAACAGGGGGGTTAACAGGCAACACACACGCAAACACTCATTTCTGATGAATCAGTTTTGAGAAGGAAATGACCTCGCCCGACGGAGGAAGCTCCCACGGCGGGCGAGAGAACAGGGCCGACGGGTTCCTGAGGAGTTAGCTAACGCTAATGCTAACCTCGAGTCTGTCAGCGAGCCGCCCCCCTGCGTCCGTCTCTGAGAGCTCCGCAGCCGTCAACTGCCAAGCTTGGCGGGCCCCCGACCAAATCAAACCCGACCTAATATAGAGCCTTTCTTAACGACATTTCCACAAAGCACTTGACATGCCCCCGCGTAGAAACGAAACGACAAACTGCCGCGTATCGAAGGCATAAACGTGGGAATTGGTACTGCAACCAAATGGCGCCAGAGACGGGATCGCCAACGATGACAGAACGGAACTTTAACGACGAGCTTTACAGCGAAATAATAAAGCCACAGCTGGCCATCGAGGAACATTACAATCTGAATTAACTATCCCCCGAAAGTGGCTGTGACACAAGCTGAACTCTCCTGCCGACGGAGGATACGGACGGTGCGGGAAAATGTCGGATTGTGACATGAAAGGCCCAAAAATTTTGATTTAAATACGAACAAGGGATCCTTTCTTCCCACACAGACCGAGGCAAATCATTTCCTCAGGGGTGTGTAGCGGATGTTTTGTTCCTTGCAAATAGTTTCCTGGCAATTCAGGAAAGATGAGGATAACCTGTCCAACAGTGGTTTGGAGGGGAGAGGGGGTCACAAGGCTACCAAACAGATGGAGATGGACAGCAGCAGCAAAAAAAAAAAAAAAGATTGCACGATTGTCCATTTTATCTATTTTTCCATCTTTATTTCTTTGTGTGCGGTGTGGGCATCTCCCTCGGCTGAGCATAAAAGATACCCAATCAGTTGTGTGAGCTTCAAGAGCCGGGAGGCAAACTGATGGAAACGAACTCAGGCTTGACCTGGAGTCGATTGAGAGCGCATGTCCCGAATCTCTCCCCAAATCTCTCATCTAAGTCTGAAGGGGACGGGAAGGCGAGGCAGACTGCTCTCTGTGTGTGTTAACCAAACGCACACCCTTCCTCTGAACCGGCCTACGCGACAGGGTTTTAATAATAATCTGAAGGCGGTGTTGAAGTTTGCAGGGGCCGCGCCGGACTCCCAAGTCCTTCGTTCGGATGTCGTCTCCCGAATCCAGAACACATCAGCGCTGAGTCACTGCGCCGCGGGCCTGTCATCGGTCCCTCTTCAGACCCTCCTGGTGCCCTGTGTGCGAGACAGGCGCTCATCCCCACACCCAGCTAATGCTAACGCTAAAGCACGGGGCAAGGATTGAATCGCCCCCGTGGTAATTACAGGCCCCCACAGCAGCCACGCTGGTAATAACACGGTCGGAGTGGAACAACAGCGGCCCTGACCCGTGTTGAAAGGGGGCAGGCCATCTCGTCTCACGCGCAGGTCTGGCTTCTGTCGCCAGGGAAATTCAACACCGGGCCCAGAGGTGACCGGCGGCTCCCTCCGATACTGCAGGTTACAGCAGGACACAGGAAGTGACACAGCCATAGCCCTGTGTCCTCTCGCCGGATCATATGTTAACAGTCATGCTGTTCAGCAGTGGGGGTGGGGGGCACGGTTTGTGGGTGCACTGCGATGTGTGGTTGAAATTCCTGTCTTTATGAACTGACATTGGGAACGGCTGTGTTCGCAGTTCACATTCAGGGCTTCGATTTTGGCAGGGTACGCCAGCACACGCTGAAACAATGCGCACTGGTTTAAAACAGGATAAACCAAGGGCACATTTTTTTGAACGGGAGGGTGAGGGAGGTGCACCTTCACAGTACGAAGGTGTCTTCAGGTGACAACCTGTCCCGTAAGTCAAGAGCGTTGCCCAAACAGGCACTGAGAGAGGTATTCTGGGTACATGCGTTCCGAGAATGCGATCAGTCAGGTGCTGCGGGGGACCCCGCAGGTCAAACGCGCAGGGCGTTTTTAAAATCAGCTTTTATCTCAGGTGGAGGGACAGGACTCCCCTCCCCGAACACGAAGCTTTGACTGCGGAGCGCCTTCCTCAACGGGTGTTCAGTCAGGTTTGAGTCGGGAGCAGGGGAGACTGGATGCCCCTCGAACTTTGGCCAGACAAAAGGGGGAGGAGAGAGAGCACGGTGGACGGGCGGGCGATATCTGACAGCGCCATAAACAGGACCGGTGAAGAGGGCACCGTGTCAGACGCTCACAGTCACACTGACACCATAACCCTCTGCTGTGAACGGATGAAGCTAATGAGGTCAGGGCCTGATTAGAGCAAGAGCAGTCTATTTCATCATCAGTCTATTTGCCCCCCCAATGGCAAATAGACTGATGATGAAATGAACAACAATCGATGAAATGCGCTACATAAACCTCAATTGCTGTGATTAAGTGATAATCCTTATGCGTTTCTTGGCACGGAGTTAAAGCGAATAACAATTTGGTGAAAAGCGCTTCTGGCTCTCCGCTCACTGCCAAAACTCAAAAGAGCCGGTAACCAAAGGCTTCACAGCTCCCTTTGATGACTGGAACGTAACAGGAAACGAACCCCTTTTCAGAAACACGAGAGAGAGGGGAGAGAAATGAAACAGAACAGCAGTGAGCAGAGGGGACACCTCGAAAATGCACTCTGCGGATATCTTTTTAGGAGTCTCCGCACCCTGCGTTTTTTTGTTGTTTTTTTTCGGGTTGAGTCACGAAGCTCGGAGAGTGGAACGAAGCAGGTCATGCGGTTCACAGCAGGGCCCTCTTCAAATGGGAAGGGGAAATCAACCGCAAATTGTCGCGGCGATTCGCACTCGCTCACAGAAGGAAATCACGCAGAAAAGCGAATGCCAAGCAAAAACATCTCCCGTCACATTTCTGTCACACACTACATATAAAATATAGCCAAGTAATTTGGCCTGAGAATGTAGTCGGTAATGTCTGGGGCTGTAAGCTTCGGCTGCCTTAAAGAACTGAGTCTGCTATTGAAACTTCTATACTGCCATTGAGACAAAAAGCACCCTGCCTTTGTGAGGTACAACAGAGAATATATAAGCAGTGGGCCATCTTGCAGTCGATCCTCTGAACCACGAACACAGCAAAACGCAGATTAAAAAACTCATCTTTCTAAATATTTCCTGTTCCGCTTTTGCCCAGAAGAAAATCGCGAATTCGCCGTGGCGCTTCACAGCAGCTGCTCTCAACCTTACGTGCCTCAAAAGTAGATTAAGAAATCATAGCGGAGTCATCTCTCCAAATATGACCCGTTCAGATATGCCCACGAGAAAACCGTGAATTCTTGAAGCGGGGGGGGAAAAATCATGAGGAGATCTGAGCAACGTGAGGTTTAGAAGACGCATAGCACGATACCTCCTGGTATTTGAAAGAGATTTCTTTCTTAAAATATTATTTCTTTCCTTGGACCTGCCTTCCCGATTGCCCAAGGATGTTTAAAACCTAAACAGCCCCATGCTTCTCTCTCTCACGCGTGTGAAAGTGCGTGGTTTGTGTGTGTTTATTTGTTGGCGTCAGTTTCAGAGCCCTGATGGTGTGGCGTGACCCTGCCCTACAGCTTTCCTGGCCCCCGGGCCTGATTTACTGGACGTGTGACCCCTCCTCCACAGCACCCTACCCAGCATTCAGTGCAGACTCCAGATAAACACACCTACGTCAAATCACCACCACCTGCAGGGAAGCCATACCGTCGACGCCCCCCCCCCCTCTCAAAAAAATGAACAAAGCCCTATTTAACACAGCACAAAAGCCAGAGAGGAGGTGGAACAAACACTGCATCAGGGGGAATAAAATAATTGGTGGTGTTTCATGTTTCATTGGAATGCCTCTGTTTAAAAAAAAGAAAAAAGAAAAAAGAGAACGGGTGCTGGACGGCCTCCAGGAACGGGCCCTGCGAGACTGTAGCCATACTGTTGACTCTGAGGGGTGTGGGTCCACTTTGGTAACACACAAAAAAAAACCCTCTGTTCTGCAGGTCAGTACAACAGCACCCTTTTTGGCCTGTTTCTTGGGGCATGAGTTAATTTAGAGCTGAGTCATGCTGGGGGGGCTGTGTATTTGATGGCACCACCTGTGAAAGTGGATTAATCAGGCTGGGCTAATTAGAATAAGCTCAAGAGCCGCCGGGCACCGTCTTCAACTGACAGATGCAGAGAGGCTTGCTCCTCCTTCCTCTACCAGGTGAGTCGGCTCCTGCCCTTCAGCCCAAGACAGCAGGGACTGAATCAAAAGAGCACAGGGCTGAATCCCACGTTCTGGTTTACATTTTTTACCTTGGAGCATAAACAAAACAAACAAAACAATTTAACCTGCTAATTGAGTCACTTAAATGAACTCCCGACATAATTTCTATGACCTCGGAGTGTCATTTTCTCTCCTGGACAGACACAGGTGTGCTCACTGTATGGAGGAGGGGTTCACAAATGCAGGCAGAAATGTTCCAGTCAGACAAGGCTTTTTACACACTCATCACACTCATTTTACACACACTTTTACACAACTACACACTCATCACACTCATTTTACACAACTATGCGAAAGGAACATCCATGCTGAACCTTTTTTTTGTGTGGTTTTGCCACACTCGGAAATATAAATATGTACACATCAATACATATAAACACATAAGATAACTAGGACTCTGATCCCACTTCAACACCATGAAACAAACAACATGTTACACAGCTCTTTTCGAACAATGCTCTTCCAGTCACGCACTAAGAACGAAAAACAATTGCTCCAACCAACTTTGAATAAAATGAAAATGAACACAGTCAAATTGTCCTCAGCTCACCTCGGTTAAAGCTCTCTCACACTCGACTGGAGTGAGCGAGAGCTTTCATTCTGTTGAGTAGCACAACCCCGTGCACTGACATTAGCCCTCTGTAAGTGATAATGTAATTTAACCCTCTGTCCACACAACGACACCCTTGCGCACAGGGCTCAACGGTTCACGTGGAGAGCTAATGAGTTCATAAGGCCAGTGGGTCTTTTACGCGCACAACACATGTCACACACACACACACACACACACACACACACAGAGACCTACACACGCACACACACACACACACACAAAGAGACCTACACACACACAGACTTACACACACACGCACACACACAAAGACCTATACACACAGACACAGACTTACACACACGCACACACAGAGACACACACACACAGAGACCTACACATGCACGCACACACACACACACACACACAAAGAGACCTACACACACACAGACTTACACACACACACACACACAAAGACCTATACACACACACAGAGAGACCCACACACACACACACACACACACACACACACACACACACACACACCAGGCTCTAGCAGCAGCAGCAGTATGCCTTTCACTCTGGGTGTCGGGGGCAGCAGTTCTCCCGTCTCTCTCGGCAGGAAGTGCCCCGAGACACGCTCACTCACCGGGCTTCCCCTCCTCGCGGTCTGACTTCATCTCCCGCACAGCGCCCAATCCGCAGGGTTCCAGCTCCGGAGCGCCTTTCCCACAGCAAACTAACGCGATTCAAAAAAAAAACCAACAACTTTGTCCTATCCGTCACCAGGAAATACTCCCTTCGTTGCGTTGCGTTTCGTCTCTCTCTCTCTCTCTCTCTCTCTCTGTACCTGTTCTGGGAGACTCCCACAGGTTTACTCGTGAATATTCCACCCCACCCCCCACCTCCCTTCTCTCTCCCCAACGACTCACTCAGGGGGAGTGGCCCACTGTGGCTGACACCATTTTCCCACACTGCTCAAACAGACACAAGGACACACACAGACGCAGGCAGGGGGAGGAGTCTAGGACAAACACACACACACACACACACACGCACACACAGGCAGTGGGGAGGAGCCCAGGGCAAGGTGCTCCACTCGGCAGGTTTTCCGGCAGGTGAGAGCCTCACTGTGCCACTGCTCTCGCTCCACCTAGTGTTGCAGTGCACCGAACAAACCTGCACCTGTCCATTGGCTGCCACCTGCTACAGTGAGGAGACACTCCATGCTGCTCAATAACAGGGCACTGTGCACGCAGGATGGACAAAAATGGACTGGATCACAATGTAAACTACCAGAAAGAGAAAGGCAGGGCCGGATTACCGAACAAGCCTATCGGGCAAAACAATTATTTTGTCAGTTAATGTGTTATAACTATGATAATTATCCCAGGTTTGCTTTGGACAGTGGGTGGAGTCTGGTGGAGTGGCCATTTTAAAGGATTTTAGAAAAAGGGGTGGTGCCCCTTTAATTACTGACGTACATTGACACTGAACCATATGTATTTTATAAATCGCTGACTCATTTCTGTGCTTCTGTCCAATGAATAATGCACTTGTTGTCAAATATGCTTTTTTTTTTTTTTTCAGGAGTATTTCCATTACTTGCAGGATTCCGTGCATATTATGCAAATAATGAAAACCAGTTAGACACTCCAGGAGAAATCAATTTTCATGGAAACTAAATGTCCTTAAAACCAGCTATTCCTCTTCCCGAGAACACAGACCTCAATCCACAGCACCAGCATGCATTTCTGTGTCTCTACTTTTCACTCCAGGGTCGAAGTGAGAGCCTGGTGCGTTTCAGTCTTCAGTTTGTCACTCAAGTGTCTAAAAGCATAGCTAGAATGACAGACACACTCCGAAATATATGATCAGTTTTTCAAATTCATACAGCAATACATGAAATGATAATACATTCAATACAACAGACCACCAGATGCCCGACAAACTTTGATGGGGGGAATCTCAGATATTGCACAGAGTTGGTCTTCTTCTTAGCTACTGTTCATACCATCTCTTACTGTCACACCCTGTCAACAGGAGTTCCCCAGGGCTCCATGATTGGCCCACTTCTATTCTCCCTTCACACTAAATCCCTGAGATCATTTGTTTCTGCCCATGCTTTCTCCAGCCACTGTGACACTGCTGATAACTCATCTCTGTCTCTGCTTTCCACACCGTGACTACACAGTTCTCTGTGTGAACCACCAATTGCCCTGACAGGACCTTGATGTTGATACCAAAATAGTAAACACAGCCTCTCCAAGACAGAAATGCTGCATCTACTGGCCTGACCTTGACCTTTCCCAGATTTGCCCTTGAGTCTAGACAATTCTAAGTAGTTCCCCTCCTAGATCATAAGGAGTTGTGTTTGATGACAAGCCGTCATTCAGTCACGACACGGCCAGTAGTGTGAGGATTCGCTTGTTGGCCTTAATAACTGCGCCAGTGATTAAGCAACTGGACCAGACAGTTACAGGGTTGGATCTTAGGGTAGGACCGCGCTGTTGTACCACTTTCACCTGAACCGCTTCAAAACAGCTGTACAATAATATTAATATTAAGATATTAAGAATCTCCCAACGTTCGCTGCAGACAGCTCCGATGTTCAATCACCTGGAACCTTCTGGTGGTTCCACATCCTACTCTCATTGGACACTCAACAGACCACCACAACCCAACCACCAGCCGTAAACATCTATAAACCATAGGCGTAACGAGTGGGAGGGGCGATGGGGGAAGGGAACATTTCCCCCAATATTAAAAAGTCATATCTGCCCCCAAATAATTTGTAGCACATTCCCTTTCATTATGCTGCCACCCCTCCCCCCCCCAATATGTGGTTATACCCTTGCTATAAACCTCTAAGACAGTTCCCCATTGTATGAGTCATAGCACACAGATTCACATTCACAGTTCACACTATGACCTTTGAACCCTGCTGATCATCCTCACGTGCGAATGGCCCGATTGTCGCTGCTGCACAGTTCTTTACGTCAGGAAGGGCACATTCGCTCAAATGGAAATCTAACATCCTTACAGTCAACATCCGTCTTTGAGTCCTCTTTAATGTCTAATTAGGCGTAAAAATGAGGCCACCTGGTTAACAGCTGAACGCTTTTTCAAACCTATTACAGAAGTGCTGGTTTAAGAAGGCTTACGCAACAGGCCGATTTAATGTAGCAGTTAAAAAAGCTTACCCACAAAGGTGGACATCAAATGTTTAAAGCCAGCATGAATGGAGAAATCATATATTAAAAAAACAAAAAAACATGGGATCAAATTTGATATTTAGATATGGTGGTTCTGTGTGGCTCAGTAGGTAGAGCATGGCGTTGGCAACGCTTAGGTTGTGGGTTCATTTCCCACTGGGACCACATATACTGAAAAATGTATGCATTCATTACTGTAAGTCGCTTTGGATAAAAGCGCCTGCTAAATGACATATATTATATATGATATTATATTATATTAGATATCCGTCGGTTGACAACGAGGCCAATGAACAGACAGAGCTGCATAAGAGAGAGTGGTTGTCTTTACCGCCTGGCAATTGTTTCAAGTGTCTTGGACGTACTCTCGGAGGTTGGCTTCAACGTTCTGGGATGCACAGCTTTGACAGCGCCGTCTTCCTAAGAGTAAAGCCAGTGATGCAACAGGACACAAAACACTTAGCTCTTAAACAAAGACTGCTCTCCGATGAGTGACGCATGGTTTGTTTGTTCTGTAAAAGAGGACATGGGGGGGCCGCATTACTAAGGCGGGAGGGAACCTCACGCATGGCTTCAAGGGCTTACTCACGCCGACTAGCAATTGCGCAAATGGCCAGGCACAATCCGTTGGACAGAATCAAAACATTATGCCTTAGCAAAACCTCTGCCTCGTCTATACAATTTTTATACCATGCAAGGTGACGCAGGTTAGACAGAGTATTGTTTAAAAAGATAAATAAATGAGGAAAAATTGTTTAGGAAACCGTTTCGATTGTTTTGATATGTCCTTCTCTGCCCGTACTTCTATACATGGATTTAGGTAGGAACTCGTTGAAAATGAGAAAGTGCATTTGATAAAGTCCACTTACCCACTTGAATCAGGTTTGGTTTTATCCGAGGACATTCCATCTCATACAATCAAATCATCTCATTCTGCAACGTTGTATGGGAAAGTGCTTCCTTGTTTTAAAAAAGAACTGCTTTCAAAGCTAATTCGGAAAGACCACATACCACTGTCATACCATGGACTTTCTTTGAATGGTTATAAATTCTAAACATTTCTAACATAAATATTTCACTATGTTGTGTCTCTCTGTGAAGTTCCTGACAGACTGTTCTTGCCTGCTCACATCCTAGATTGATATTTGCAGTCAAATGATTCAGAGTTGCTCGTCTGTTTTGCCTTGCATCTCACGGACATCACAGTCGAGGAGTATCGCTTTCGACCACAGTTTCTCCTAGTCGATGTCTCCTAATGTCTTTCCCTCCGTGTTCAATGTACGCCTGGCTGGAGGAGGGTAGACATTTTTATTTCACCGGCTTCTCTCCCACTACAGTTTGTTTCATGATTAAATGGGAAATTTGTGGTAACAAATGGGCAGTTTTTGCTGGCAGGGGCGTTTAGAAGCAGGTCTGGAGCCAGTGAAGCGATTTCGTTGGGAGGTCACCCAGCACCCCAGGGGCATAACGAAATATGAGCATGGAATGCCAAGAAGGCCCAGAATGTGAGACTGTAGAATAATACCAGCACGGTGCCTGCCCTTCTCTGGAGCTGAGGAACAAGAAATATATGTGAGCGCAAAAACAAACCTGTCAATCATAAACGGCCCGTAATGCAACAAGCATTCACCCCCGGCAGGTTAGAAGCCACACGCGGTCTAAGGTTTACGGTGCGTGCTGTATAACCGACGAGAGAGCAGCACTCGAGAAATATACCTTTACCGTATAGATGACCTGAGATCATGGAGTCTCGCTGAAGCGTGAAGAGCAATAGCGGTATGGCAATAATAAATAATAATAATAATAAATGAAACATGCAGAGGAGTGACTAAACACTTTCTATTTGGGAAGACGGTCCATTTCATTTCCTCTTTCAAAGTTGCAAAAAATAACAAATAAATAAATCGCTCAGCTGTTATTCAGCATTATTTTATCACAGCTTAGTGTACCACATACTATGTATATTAACACCTGATAATACCGTGTATAATATTGCTCCTTATAGATCTCTAATTCCAGTGAGCTGATTGTGGCACAGCGCCCCCTGTTGGTAGCGCACTGATGCCATCTGCAGTGACCAGCGGGAAGGGGGTGAGGGGGGGCACCTTGGGATCAGCCCAGGAACCTGTCCAGCCCTCCAGTTTGGCGGCGGCGACGCTTACGAACATAAAAGCGCTAATCAGGTCGACCAGGTGCACTAATTAAAAGTATTTTGCTGGCGAGAGCGCAGTGTTTACACTGCATTAAAGAGGCATCAGAAATGCACGTCGGGGGACGTGGACGGTGGTAAGTGCTCTCTGCACAGGAAGCGCGGTGGCTTAGCGCCAGCGAAAGCGCCGGGGGGGGGGGCGAGAGAGCACGGTCACGGGGCTAATGCAGTCTCGGTGAAGCCGCACTGATTTCCCCCGTCTCGCCGCCAGCAGCCGCGGGGAGGGGCGGAAAAGTGCAGGGAGGGGGCGCAGAGAGCAGCGTTTTGATTGACTGCGCAGAAGACTCGGACTGCGCAGAAGGAGCAGACTGAGCAGACGGCCTGGGGCAGAGTTGAGTTCTCGGTTCGCGGCCTTGCACGGCCAGCGAGCGCTAGGTGTGCTTCAGCGATGCTTGACAGCGTGGGAATGACCTTCACTCCCACTGAGCTGCCCCCCCCCTTCCCCCCACAGTTTCCACAGCCTTCCACAGCACTCTACAGGTCGGCCTGGGGATAGGTCTGCTGGCTGTTTTGATTTTTTTTTTTTTAACGGGGGGTTGAAATGTCGAACCAGCTCAAATTTCGATTTAAATTTGCAAGGTAAATTTTTTTGAAATACAATGCTTAAATCTTGTATTTTAACAGCTCCATCTGGGCGTTCCGTACACAGAAGGTGCGAAAATGCTTGCTCCAATCAGGCAGCCATAACCCAGCCCCATATTCAAACCTTGAGGAGGGGGGGAGGGAGGGGGGTCGTTCATACGGATGGGGTTCACGAGGAGAACAACCCTTTCCCTCGCGTAAAACACCAGGATTCAAAGGAGGCAAAAGGAGGATCACAGCGAAAATGGAAACAAGTGTAATTTTCCACTCAGCCTTTTTCGCCCAGCCTGCTGACTGTAATTTTCCACTGCGTTTCGCCTACTGACTGGTTTTGGCAGTGATGAACCCCCACGCTTTTCGACTTTGTTTCCGCCCGTTGAACATTGACGGCCGAGGGACTCTGGACGCCAGCAGAAAGCCTCTTGGTCGCGGGAACTCCTACATCCAGCTGTAGGAACGGCACAACATTTTCAGGTCGTTCCTGAGCGTCTCACGTGAAACTGCCAGCTCGGGATCTGAACTCAAAAAATGCGTCAGCAACAGCGCTGGACCTGGCGGCCCTTTAACACCGGGAGGAACTACATTCCTGGCCCGGCCGTGCTCCCACATTAACAGCTTGCCTCTTCGGAGCCCATTTCCCACAATTGTACAGGCTGGTGTGATTTAAGGGGAGCAGATCGTTCTCCGGAATTTTGGCAGCGTCCGACACCAAGGTTAGGGCACTCTCTAACACCGCACTGGGCAGAAGCGGGTCTGCATCGCCACGCACCACTGATTTATTCCCCATCTAATTACCATCGTTTGGGAGGGACAGAGTGAGAGGGAGGAAAGCAGAGGAGGCTCTCTGTAATCTGAGGGAGCCGAGAAGCTTATCGCACGCACACCCAATTACCCATTATCGGCGTTATTCAAAAGCACAGATAAGAGTGACGCGCTCAGCAGGGGGCCTTCGTGTTTCCATCCCGGCCTGCACGGCGGAGAGCCGACGGGAAGCTGAACTGGAGTGAATCCGCCAACCCCCCCACCCCCACCCCCACCCCCACTCCCCTTGTGTGCAGTACCGGACCGCCAGGCACGGTGGCCCTCTCCATCCCTCTCCCCCTCTCCATCCCGCCTTCCCTCTCCCGCCGTAATCAGCGCCGGCGAGCCCCTAATCCCGTCCGCGGCTCATTGTCGCCGTCAGTCAGCCGGCTGGCCGCCTGCAGATGGGGCGCTGCGGCACGTCACCCTAGATTAGCCGCGAAAGAGCCTTTTAACGGCTACTGGAGGAGCCGGGAAGAAAGGTATTAGGCTCTGAATTGGACTGTCAGTTACGACGCGGGGACGGAGACACGGGCGGGAGAGAGGAGAGAGCGAGAGCGCGAGGGCGGGGCGAGCGGTGGCACGGAGCCAGAGCAGACTCACCGAACGGCCTGCTTCTGGCACCGGCTCGCTGTAGATTTATCAAAAAATTTAACCACAGTCAAAAAAACTTGGGTCTCCGATCTGACACAGCGCCGCAGCTGCTGCTGTGAGCCGGTTTATGCGGCGGGGGGGGGGGGGGGGGAACAGCGAGCCAGATGAGCGAGCCCAATTTGAGCCACCGCACAGAGGGAGCGGCACGCCTGCGAGACTTATGGATCCGCCGCTTTGGTCAGGCCGATCGATACGGGCTACGCGACGCCGTTCGGAGGGAGCTGTCATAACAACAAGGAGACGGGGGAGGACAGCTCGGTGAGGGGTGCAAGTTGTTCTTCTTTTTCACGCTCGTGAATGGCTTCGCGCGTTGTGCGAAACGGCACAATTCGGCACCTCCGCTACGAGACGCTCCGGCGATCGTCTTACAATGATCAATCCCGGTTCTGAAGAGAGGCCTCTTGCTGACAGGGAGTGGTGCATTCATTGAGGTGCTATACTGCACTGGCCTTCTAAACAGGCAGGGGAGGGGACAGCTGGATAAGAGGAAAGGCCTTAACGCTGGACTGTATTGTAGGTCTTTAGGATTTTGGGAGTCGTGCTGTTTTTTTAAGACTTTTGATGTTTATAGTGTATTATACATGGTGTGCTGTGTGTTCCTTGTACACTGTGTGGGTATGCACCTTGTATAGTGTTTAATGTGCATGTCTTATTTGTGTTACCACAAAGCACTTTTGTACTTTTGTATTTCTGTGAAAACAGACAATAAAGATATCTAATCTAATCTAATCGATCATCGGTGGACTGACAGTGGGAAGTCTGGGAGCGAGAGGAACTTCCAGTACGCGTTCCCCCTGAGTGGTCACGTGATCGCTCCTGTTATTTATCCTGTGATCCAAAAGCATCCCGAACTGGGGGGGTGGGGGGGTAGGTGTGTATAACAAGGGGGCATATTCGCACCGAAATGAAACTAAACAAAATGACACACCTTTGCTGTGCTGAGCTCGCTGTGATGCCGACCAAACTGTCAGTGTCTCACGTCTGTGCGGCGTCCGACCGTCTGACTACGTGCATGTCTACACATCTTGCAGTGTTACGGTGCGTTGGGTTAAAAGCGCATGTCTGACCGAAGACATCAAACACCCCTTCTCGTGATGATGTCACTTTACACAGAGAGAGTCTGGCACCTAGACAGCCGGGGGGGGTCAGGGGGCTAGCCGGATGCCCCCCCAGTAAACGGTGGCTGTTTATGTACAGAGTAGCTCAGCCTACACGACCCTCCCGTAGGGACAGACGCCAAGCCTTTCTCAATGAGACAAGGAGGACACTGGGAGTGACCTTTGACCTTTGTCCTCCGGATGCAGTTTTTTACAGCCCGTGGCATCAGCCTGAAGGTTATTCATGGCGAAGAGGACAGCGAGTGAAGGGCAGGGATGCACTGCAGTGGGCTATTTTCTGCGGCAGAGTTTAAATCACCCAGACGTCGCTGCTGCGGCCATGTCATTAAAATGTCATTCTCCCGTGGGGCACTGGGGGCCGAGAGAGGGGACACGTAAGGATCTGAGCTACGCGGCACGGAGTCAACATGCTCGCAATCCACCGCTCCTCTCGGCGCAAAAACATGAAAAAACCGGAACACACACACACACACACACACACACACACACACACACACACACAGACACACACACACAGACACACACACACACACACACACACAGACACACAAAACGAACTCCCACAGCAAGTAGACCCCAGCATGGTAGCCCAACCCCCCCCCACTCCAAACACGCAAAGGAACGGCACGTCCTGCTGCCTCAAATTCCTCCCAGCCCGACACCGGGGTGCTTTTACTGCCAGCCTCTGACATCGGAATTTGCTGTACAGATGCTGCACCTGTCTGACACCGCTGCCAGTTCATTTCACCACCCTATAACGGAGCACTCACTATGTGGATCGAGGGGCTGGGGGTGAAAGGGGGAGAAAAGAAAAGCAAGAGAAAGAGAAACAGGGGCGGCGAGAATGCCTGGGGAGGGCTGTGATGAATTGCGCAATGCCATGACACCCGCTTTCCATTCCAAGGAAGCATGCAGTGATGTACGAGGCCTTGGATACTGCAGGACGAGAGAGCGTTTCCCTGAGCTAGCGTTTCAGCATCGTACAGCACACCAACAGGCCAGGCCCGGCGGGTTGGCATGACCGCCTTTTGCCTCTGCAGAGCAGGGTGTGTGTGTGTGAGTGCGTGTTTGTGTGTGTGTGTATAAGCGCACACGTGTGCATTGTGTGACATACAGGCTGAGAGGTACTGAGAAGCGACCGGGCCTCGCCAGCCCACCTTCATCTTGGTGTTCACATTGAGCGTGTAACTGTGCGACAGCAGACAGCCTGGTACACACGCAGCTACACACACAGCTGGGGGTGCGCTGTGCTCTTTATCATGGCGGGCCGGCTGTTCTCACGCACAGGCTCAACGATGTTAAATAACACGCTACCGCCAGTGCGCAGTACTCAGCAAACCCTGCAAGCTGTATACACATGTAAATAACAATTATCTTCCTGCTTGCTCTCTCTTTCTGGCGCATGTGGTGAGACTATCAGAACATAAAATACAGGAATACTTTCGGGTTTGACAATACCAAGCGTTGTAAGTCACTAATGAGATTTGTCTGAAACGTTTCAACCGCCGTAAACGCTTTCGCGCGGGTTTCATATTCGCAAAAACCTTCTCGACTTTCTTGGTAGACCTAGAACCCTTCCTGTAGCGTGTTCGCCATCCCCCACGCACGCTTGGGGGCAGATAAGCTGATCGTGCTACAGGAAGGGGTCCACTGCAGCCTCCTTTGGGGGGGGGGCCTTACCCCCCCCACCCCCACCCTCCCCGCACTGTGGAACAGCAGATGATCCATTCCCACGGAGTTGCTCCTCTCCTTGCTCTCCACAGCTCGGTAACCATGGCGATGAGCTCGGATTCCGCAACCCGCCCCGCCTCCCCCCCACTGCGAGCGCGTGCTCCGTGACATCCCTGTCGCGTCGAAGGGGAAGGGGAAGGGGAGAGGCCGAGGTGGCGGCGGCCTACCTTTGTCTAAAGAGGAGTCGGGGGTGCTGAAGTCCATCAGGCTTGTGATGTCAGTCTTGTAGCAAACATCCGTCCCTGGCTTCTGTCTCTGGTGGACGGACAGATCTGGAAAGAAGGGAGAAACAAAGCGCTGGTGATTCAGGTGCAAAGCTGGCAGTTGCTCACACCGTCATACATGCCCCACACAGTCGTTGCATTACATCATCATTACATCATTCGTGTGTAGACACAGCAGGGAGCTTCAGTCAGGCCCCGTCCCAGGCCTGACAGTGGTTCTCAAACTCGGTCCTGGGGACGCCCTGTGTGTATGCTGGTTTTCATTCCAATCATAAGTGCAACCTCTGAATGGTAACTAGCTGTTACCTGTGCTTAATTAGACACTTTGAATTTCTATTAAAGCATGATTCACTTTGTTAAGACCATATTATGTCAGAAATAACCCCTTTCAAAAGGATTTTGAATCAATTAAAAAAGGTATCCCCTTTCAAAAGGATTTTGAAAGGGGTTACCTTTTTTAATTTATTCAATTATAGACTGGCAGATGAAATCAGTGGGGGCCTTATTGTTGAAAGTGTGGACATCTGGTCGATGAAACTAAACCGTTTGTGGAAAATGAAGAGTTCATTGACAGAGCAAATTGCAATGAGCCAAACCTGCATTGTGTTCAAATAAGTTTAACGGGGGAAAAAATTGTGGTAGAACTTACACTAAAACTTTGGCTGTAACAAAAGCCAGTATACACAGTGGGTCCCCAGAACTGAGTTTGAGAACCACAGATCTAATACACGTTTCATGTGTTTATATAGCTGGGTATGTACTGAAGCAATTCAAATCAAATGTCTTGCTGAACCTACGCAATATCCCAACTGGGATTTGAACCTGCAACCCTCTGGCTACAAATCTCAGTCCTTTGTCATTACTCCCCAGTGCGGGCCCATAGACTGGAACCTGCAGCATGTCAGTATAGACAACAAAGGTGTTTTTGAGAGTGGTTTCACTCTTTCTTTAACAGATAAGAAGAACAAAGTGCCATATATGATTCATTCTGAAAATATATTTTCCTTTCTCCCATTTGGCAACAGGAAAGAACATTTTCCTGTCCCGGTTTTGACAGCTAGGGGGCACTGAAACAGTTCTTCTCTAACGAATGACTCATCGGCAGAATTGTATAACAAGCGCAATTAACAGCGACGTTGTTATTTGCAAAATGACACAGTGCATCTTGGTGATGGTGTGCTAAAAGACTTTCAAATAAGAAACAAATTTCCACACAAATTTAAACAGAAGCCTTAATAGGCGTGTATTAAATGCGAAGGGTGTATTAAAAGGGCATTTCAAGAATTTCACGACAAAAACGTTTCAGAACTTAAATTTTGGAGTTGAAGATAAAAACATTTTGGGTCTGATATTAACTTGCCTAACGTTGGTCACCCATACAGTTCCACTACATGCTTTCTGCCTTTACAGGTGTAAAGCTCGACATTGATAAATCTACTGGCAGAAAATGAAACAATAGTGTGGCACAGAGGCCAGAGACATTTCCCTTAATTTGCAGTCTTAAGTATGACAAATTTGTAGTTCCCTTTATCCGGCTGTGTGAAATAATCTGTAAAAACAATGTGAGCCCTTTCAATTGGCAATGATAAAGGGGACTGCTAAGCTTTGACAGAGGACCCCAAGATCCTTCTGTGGGTGTGAGTGAGTACCCAGAATGCCCTGTTTTATTCCTGCAGCTGTTCTGCCACTCCGTGTCAGATGGCGGCTGCCCCTCCTCCACCCCCTTCAACACAAGTTACTGCCACCATTACCCTGCAGATAAAAAGCCCACCCCTTCCCCTCATGTCTTGATAAACGTCTAAATTAACTTCTCTAATGGAGCACAGCTGTAAGGAAGAGGATGGAAAAGCATAACGGATGTTCTTTCCGGATCTTTCCGGTGACACGGTGGGCAGGCGGGCTCCTCGTCTGCCCCTGCTACCTGGGACAGATGAGAATTCCTCCAATTTTATATCATGGTTTATTAATTATAACATTAATATTAGTTCATATGAATATAACGGCCAGTCTATTATGACTGGGAGGCTACAGATGAGGCTGGAGCACTGTCTTCAAGGTGGTCTGAGAGTTTATTATGAGAGAGCGATTATGGGCTTGGAGAGTTGTGGGAAATAAAAACATGCTCTGTTTCACTGTGCAATAGTTTCGCTCTGAGGGCCTGGAGGATCAGAGCAAGAGCATGTTCCAGCAGGTGGAGGTTGTGTTCCAGCGAGTGGAGGTTGTGTTCCAGCAGGCAGAGGTTGTGTTCCAGTGAGTGAAGGTTGTGTTCCAGTGAGTGGAGGTTGTGTTCCAGTGAGTGCAGGTTGTGTTCCAGTGAGTGCAGGTTGTGTTCCAGTGAGTGGAGGTTGTGTTCCAGCAGGTGGAGGTTGTGTTCCAGTGAGTGGAGGTTCTGTTCCAGCAGGTGGAGGTTGTGTTTCATGAAGTGGAGGTTCTGTTCCAGCAGGCAGAGGTTGTGTATACCACCTCAGCTATGTTTTCCAGGCCACTTTAGTCAGGCCTCTGGATCAATGCAGCATCGGCAAATCTTTTTTGTCCTTCCTCCTCCCCCAGCAGGGGGCTGCTGCTGCTTCATATCGACCAGAGAACCCTCATGGGGAAAAAACGAATACAAATAAACGCCTTCAGATGAGGGATGGTGGGCTTCGGACGTGCACACAGCTGGGCTGCCTTTCACTGACTGTCCTCACAATCGTGCTATGCTATTGGTAATGCAAAAAATGGCTTAAAAAGATTCCCGTGGATAAAAACACATAAATACAAATGTAGGACAGAGTACAAGTGTATATGCAGTGTATAATACAACGCGGCAAAAGAAGAGCAGTAATGGGGTGGGATTAAGGCGGTTTGCCAAATCGAATTCAATTTCATACGGAGGCCCCCACCACCCCCTTGTGCATTGCATTTTCCTCCTGCCTTCATGTGCTCCTTTAAAGTGACGGGACGATCTGTGAGAGATCTAAATGCCACACTTCAGCAGGCATTAGAGCTTCTCTCCGCAGACTCTGTTAGGGCTTAAGACCCTGATTACGAAGAGAGGCAGCCAGCGAAATATTGAAAAAGGGCTGTCGCACGGGGGCCTCGGCTAGCGTAACGGTCAAAGCATTCGCCCCGGGATGCAAGTTGCCTACCACAGCCGTGGTTCGAAAACCCAGTCCGATCGGGGACGGCCCCAGGGGGAGCTCTTCGAGAAGCGCGAGGGATGTCTCTAGAGAGAAGGTGGGCCAGTTTTGTCTCTGAGGAGGCAGATCATCGCTGGGCTCTGGGAATTAGCTTGCCCCGTGGTGACGGGTGGCGGGTTCGTATCGAAAGAAATAGTGGGTAAAATTGGCCACTAAATTGGGCAATCTGAAACAAATGTTTTTTTTTTTTTTTAAAGGGCTGTCACATTAGGCCACTCCCCCGGCTCTGTGCGGTCGGCCGGCCCACAGGAAACTTGTCTTCAAGCAGAGACTTCTGGGTAATGATTGTGCCCGCTGTCGCCCCTGAGCAAGCTCTTTTTCTGTTTTAAACAAAGTCCCTTTCAGGGCAGGGGAAAACCTCGCCCACGTAACTAGCTCACTGCGCAATGCTTGAGGTACACAATGTTCAGCCAGAGGTATGTGATGTTCAGTACACCCAATGACAAACGTGCACGTAACTAAGATGAGGGTCTCGCAGGGATGAGTGCTGACGGTTAACCGCTCGTCCCCTTGTTTGAAGTAAGACACGGCCCCAACTGTTTTCTCAACGAGCGGGTCAAACCCTCGCCGCTTCTGATTGGGTTCAGGGTTTGCGCATACATTATCTCAGTAAAGAGCATGGTGGTCAACAGGCATGACAACGTGGCTGGTTATCGAGGCCGGGAAAGCCATAATCCACAGAGTCCAGAAGAATGCAAGCTCTCCTTGTGTCTACAAAGAACACTATTCGACAGCGAGAACTACAAAAACAACCTTGCAGCGGCTGGTGTCATTCTGCTCTGAGGAGAAAGGTTTAGAAACATAGTGCTATTAAGGCTTTGTGTTTTTCTTCATCAAGCCACCGGGAAAAAAACCCCCAACAGCCTGGCCTTCTTAATTTAGCAGGTTTTGTATGCACTGGCTATTAGGAGGCATCAATACTCCCAAGACCAACAAAAAGGTGGAAATCCAGTCTCCAAACACTGAACAGTTCAATTTGATCTAAAATGAGGAAAGATGCTTACATTGCCAGGATCATAATGGTTTTCAATTCATATCTACAATTGAATATACACTGTGTGGGCTGAAGGAAAAGGGAGGCGATTTGATATCTACTCTCCCCATCGCCATGCCTATTCAGCATGCACGCATGCATGCACACATCCACACCCACACATGTTTGCACACACATGCACACGTACGCACACATACGCACAAACACATCCACACATGTTCACACACGTGCACACACATGTTCACACACGTGCACACACATGCGCACACGTACACACATGCAAGCACACCCCCACACATCCACACTTGTTCGCACAGATGCACACACGTATGCTGGGGCACAGACGAAAGATGAATTCTTACTTAAACCTGAACCGCAGACCATCTTACATATGATGTTATTTTGGCTGAAAGACGGCAGTCATCTTCCCCTCTCTCCTCCAGCGCACTGTCGCAATATTATCCCGAGAACATGCACCACGCCCCTTTTTTTATTCCACACCGTGACTTTCCACCACGGGAGACTTTGCGGCAGATAAGTAGTTTCAGCGCACAACACAAGACTAGCCCTATCTCTGAATACAAAGGACACAGGCAACGCGTACATTACAAATGGAATATCAAGGCACAACAGCAAAATAAGACCAAATTCTCCAATTCCAATTTTATCCGTTCAAATTGGAATTGGAGAGTCAAGACAGGAGCGGTTGTATACACTGACATGGAGTGGAGACAATTTTCACTTTCCAGCCGCCTGTTGATTTCAAACTGCTTCTGACTGAAGCGAATTAACATTCTGGAGCAGGATAGCCCATCCCTCTTCACAAGACACTTATTGCACCCTCCGAAAGATTTCTTCAGATCATTTTCAAATTAAGCGATTTAAATTGCTTTAATTAGCGCGGTAATGAATTGAAACAAACTCTTAAATGCTCGGGGCTGAGAGGAGACTAGAGCCCTTGGACTAAGACTGGTTATCCCGGCACTAAAGTTTTTCAGTCCCCCCCCAAGGTGGGTGAATTATGACAGCCTGAAATGTGATTTGGTCAGAGAGAGTGCTTGGTGGGTAATCATTCCGACACAGCGAGTCTTTCGGCTGTGCTCATGTGCACCTGAGGAAATTGGGAAGACATCCTGGAGTCCTTTTTCTACAAAAAACACACTCAATGGTTGGCCAGAAGCCTACACTGTCATCAAAAACGATAGGCACCACAAAAAAAAAGACTTCCTGTAATGGAAAAAAGGCTTGACTTGTTTGACACTCAAATCAGGGTGGGGGTAAAATAAGAGACATGACCGCCCACTGATGAGAGGGAGAGAGAGATAGAGAGAGAGAGAGGGGATAGAAAGATAGAGAGAGTGAGAGAGAGAGAGAGAGAGAGAGAGAGAGAGAGAGAGAGAGAGAGAGAGAGGAGAGAGAAAGAGAGAGAGAGAGAGAGGGGATAGAAAGAGAGAGAGAGAGAGAGAGAGAGGGAGAAAGAGAGAGAGGGGGAGAAAGAGAGAGAGAGAGAAAGGGAGGGAGAAAGAGAGAGAAGGGGAGAAAGTGAGGGAGAGAAGGATAGAGTGAAAGGTCTACTAGAATATGCCAGTGTGTTTCCCGACTGATGAGATGCACAGCCACCTCCATTAAACATGAAGTTTCTGAAATGACCCTTGCCTATGGTGGGAGGTGGAAGAACAGGTACTGGAACAGGTTTTCCCATACAGCTGACACCCGCCCCCTCCCTGGCAGGAGCCAATCAAACACACCGCCCCTGCTGCCCGTCTGGGTCCCGTATCAAGTAGATCTGTATTGGTGGGAGGCCCTACCAGAGACAAAGGAGAAGTTGTTTACTGGCTGCCCTTATCGGGCCCCACAGGGGCAGCTGGGAAATAGGGCTCCGCTCTCTGAAAAGAGCCCTGCTCCTGATAATGGGCTCCTGTTCACCGACCGGACCGACAGCAGGGAGCAGCAATGTGGAGAGCAGCAATACTAGAGCTGCGCAGCTGAGAGCAGCAGTGTCAGAGCTGCGCAGCTGAGAGCAGCAGTGTCAGGGTCAGAGCTGCGCAGCTGAGAGCAGCAGTGTCAGAGCTGTGCAGCTGAGAGCAGCAGTGTCAGGGTCAGAGCTGCGCAGCTGAGAGCAGCAGTGTCAGGGTCAGAGCTGCGCAGCTGAGAGCAGCAGTGTCAGGGTCAGAGCTGCGCAGCTGAGAGCAGCAGCGTCAGGGTCAGAGCCGCTTGTGCAGTGTGTCTGAGGAGGCGTCTCTCTCGATGTGGCAGTAGTGAATGAAGACCAGCTGAGACATTTCCAGTGCCCTCCCCAAGGCACAGAGTGGTTCTGGGTAATGGAAGTGCCCATCACCTACGTCCCATCTCAATGAACCAGGCCAGGAGCGCGACCCCCACCCCTCCCCCCTATGGACACGTCACACAGACCAGAGGCCTAAAAGTTAACCCTTTGTCCACACTCTTCAAGTGGATATTTTTCTCCTCAAATTTTTTTACATCCCGTGAGTTCAGATGAGATCAGCTGCCAGGCACTTGACCAGCTAATGGCCCATCGTCTGTACTTTGGCAGAACAAGTTCCGCAACCTCATTTGCCCTCTCTGAAATTTCATTTCGTCTTTAAAAGAATATATTCTGTTCAAAATACTTTTTGTCCACCAACCATTCTTCTGGATCTTTGGTATGGAGATTTTGGCATTGCGTACAGCAACCCCCTGCTGCTGTTCTGTTGCACAGTAATTTTCTTCAATAGAGGAAGATGAAAAGAGCCTTTCTCTCGCACATAGACGACAGTGCCCCCCCCCCCCCACCCCTCACCCCCCCTCACAATGACCTGCGGAGAATTCCAGAAAGAGAGACTCCACTTCGCTACGCTCCTGACTGTTTACTGAACGGCCTGCAGGTATTTTCCACGGCATTCTGCAGTTTACTCCGTTCTCTGATGTCCTTAAACATACAGCTTGCCTCGCGGATAACCTGAGAATTCACACCTAAACTCTGAGCTTTCAAATACAAGAAATAAAATTACTGAAGCCACTCTCAAAAAAGATTTTTCTCTAGCAGCTAACAGTAGTGAGAAACAGACACACCTTTGTCTCTTTAATTACTGGGATCTTAGGGCTCAGCTAAGGGCCTAGGGAGGGGAGTTTGCTGAGTCATAGCTGGTCAGGTGTGGTAGGCCTAAGGTGCCAGCAGAGAATGTGTGGAGGACTGTGTGTGTGTGTGTGTGCGTGCATACGTGTGTGTGCGTGTGTGTATGTGTGCGTGTTTGTGTGTGTGTGTGTGTGTGTGTGTACATTGCATACAGTCACAAAACTGAACCATAGGTCTTCATCAAGAACATGATGCCCTAACATGATACCCCTATTTCTGTGACCCCCCCGCCCCGTGATCAATACACATTTTCAGTGCCATTAATTTGCCACAATTAGACTTTTTTTTTACAGAAAACAATGTTCCTGCGCCGTGCTGAGGCAGCTCTATGCCTTTTCTTTTCCCCAGAAAATCCAGAAGGCCACATGAATGACACCTGCTATGATAGCGAATTGGCCAATCAAAGGCCGGCTTTACAGAGGCGACACACCACTGCCCTGCATCAGACCTCACGCCAGTGAGCCGCAATTCCCAATAGTGTCAATACAGGGCGGCAAGTTACACCTGCCCAAGAGTTCTGAGCAGGGGCCAGGAGGGCGTGAAGAGGCCAAAAGGCCCTTGCCTAGAAATGGCATGAAGTGCATTTGCATTCTGCACACAGACACGGAACAAACCCACACACACAGATGCGTTGACAACAAGGACAAAGGGAGGGTCAAAGCCAGTTCTTCAAAGAGAAATGCTTCCTGCCGTTCGTTACAACAACAAGAGCGCGTGATTAGCATTAGCACGATGTCAAAATCTTACGTCAACGGGATGAGGTAGTAATGCTCAACACGAGAAGCCTCTGATGTAAGCCTATTTACGGGCTACCAAAGCGCGCTACCAAAGTGGCTCATCTGACAAAGGAGGGTCCACCAGAGCAGGCTGGACCCTAGAGTTGCACGCTTGAGTCTGGGCTATGTCATTGGCTGACTCGTAACTGGAGGTCTGCAGATGCAGGATATAATCGGTAAGGTGGGTTACAGGTGGTTCGGGTCGGGGTCCTCATGGTTACCTAGCTCCTCCCAGTGAAGGTGCCTACAGGCCTATCACCAGGGTCACTGGCCTATGGGTGAGTGCATCACGGGTGAGTTCAGTCATGTAGGCCTATGGCAACCTGAGGAGGTTTTTCGACACTATAAATATACTCATACACACCTGAATGTGCTGTAAATATGAAGGACAAAGGATGAACAGTTACACAGGACTCACCTTAGGGAATGAAAACACAGTTTACAGAGATACAGTACAATACAGTAGACTCCATCCAAACTGTTGCAGCAATGTATTACATTATACAACTCAGTTCAGTGGCAGTTCTAACAAAGTGTAAATATGTGTGTGGGTGTGTGTATGTATGTTTGTGTGCGTGTGTGTGCTTGTTTGTGTGTGTGTGTGTGTGTGTGTGCGTGTATGCGTGTTTGTGTGCATGGGTGTGTGTGTGTGTAGACAAAGAACTTAGTTATTTATCACATTTGCATGAAAGCATATGTCTGTGTCTGGATACACACTGGCAGTGCCAGGCGGTGCATATGGAAACCTCCAGATACAATTGCCTATTCTTCCCCGGCACAGCTTCGTGATTACTGCTGGCAATCGCCGCACTGAGTGAATGGCCTTGGGTGCCTCGCCTCGCCTCGTCTCCATCTCTCTCTCTTTCACAGCCTCCTGGGTATGTGCTGCCAGGCTGTCACTGCTCATTCCTGTCAGGCCTCAGACCTGTCTCTGTGGCGGCCACCACAGCCCCTGCAGCACATAATCATGAGCACGCACGCACACACACACATGCGGGCACGGGCACGCGCACACACATACACACACACACACACACACAAAATAAAATAAAATGAGTTCTCTGCCTGTTTGAAGGGAAGGATTTTAAGTTCCCCATGGTCCTGTCCTTGGTCCAATTCCTGACAGCTGCCCTGTTGCCATCTGGGCCGTGAACCAGCTGCATCAGCAGCAACATCCAGCGGCTGGGCATGCATCCCATTGACCTCACCCAGGTCTGTTTCCTGTAGTTTCCCCAGCAGTGTGCGTGACACCTTTAGGCATCTCCCTCAAACAAGTCAATGTCAACTTCAGCACCTCAACATTATTGTCATTACCGACAGGCTGGATGACATCACCAATGCTCCTCCCATGTTGTGTACATTATCTGTTTGATATGATTTTAACAGCGAGGCCAGTTAAAACACATCAGGGCAGAACCTTGCTATCTGCGATGCTATCTGCCTAAATAAGGAAAATCACAGTATGAAAGCAGAGGAAAAAAAAAACTGAATTAGAGAGGAGAAAAAACCCACAAAAAAACCTGTCTTCATAAAGAAGTGGCTGATTAAGGATTCAATGACCAGAGGTGGCCTGTCCTCGGACAAAGCTGAGATGTTTCTCTGTAATCAGCAGATTGGCCAGCCCTCCTCTTCTCTGCTCAATCCCTTTAATTGCGCCGACATTCAGCCCCCTCCGAGCTGCTGGACCACAAGATAAAAACCTCTATAACACGGCACCAATCATTATGGGGAGAGAGGGAGGGACGGGGTGGGGGAGGAAAAAAATCACATGATGTTGGCTTCGAAATCAAAGTGTCCTATAAATATCCTGCCAACAAATAGGCTAATGTGCTGGATTTCAAATTGATGGCCCCCACCTTTGTAACCGGCATAAAAAGCTGTCGACCGCCACGCCACACCCACTATGAAAGAAAAACCCTTCAAAAGAGGACTGTAACCATCGTCAGCTCCCGTCACAATCGTCAACCCCTTTTCCCCGCACGCTGTGAACACCTGGCCGCGAACGGTGTAATCTGAGTTCGGCATCCGGATGAAATTTCACAGTGACATCACGGGGGGACACGCCAAGGGCCAACGACAGCACGTGAGGCTTAACCTTAGCAGGCTGTTAAGACTGCTTTCAGCGTCTCCGCAATGAAGCTAAACCTGAGGACATGACTCAGTGGGAAACCTGCTGGAGAGGCCATCCGTAAAGGCAGTTACCGCTGTCGGATGAGCCCGTAAAAAGGAAAGGGCTGTACCCTTGGGTCGTGTCGCACAGCGGATGAACCCCGGAGTTGTTTTTGAAGGCGGATGTGTAACTCCAGGAAACGAACAGGTACTGCGTTAAAAGGCAGACGGAAATGCAGAACCTCAGGCCGCGTTTGCTCAAGCTCAAAAACTCTCGTTGAATTGATCTCTGGTGAATAACCTTTCCAGTATATGAAGGGGAACCGCAGTACTATGTCATCCTGACCACTGATATGAAAGAGAGATGTCATCTCCTCATATGACAAAAGGAGTGAAACTGGAGACAGCTGGATGTACATATGAATAGATGTACATAGACATGTACATGTTGTGCTACTAGTGCAGGTGAAAAAAGAGCTGAAGGGCTCCCACGAGCAACCAGAACAGCGTCAGTGCGCCTTGGAATAGATTCTATACGTGTCTGGAACTCTATTGGAGGGATGTAACACCATTCTTCCATGAGAAATTCCATAATTTAGTGTTTTGTTGAAGTTGATGCGCTGCAACCCGACCATAGTATCCCTCTCTCCGTGTTCTAGACTGTTCTTGGTGAAACTGCCTGGTCATGGCCTAGATTTCTATTTGAAGTCAACTGATTCAGAGTTTCTTGTCTGTTTTGCCTTGCATCAAGTTGTAGCTCCTGCCAAACAATGGCCCAACAATAACCCCTCTTTCAACGTCACTGAGATCTCTTCTTCTAGCCATGGTAGCCAAAATAGCAGTGTGGTATAATGGTTAGGGAACTGGGCTTGTAACGTTAAGGTTGCAGGTTCAATCCCCAGGTGGGACACTGCTGTTTTACCCTTGAGCAAGGTACTTAACCTGAATTGCTTCAGTTAATATCCAGCTGTATAAATGAATTGTAAAGAAATGTAAACTGTAAGTCGCTCTGGATAAGAGTGTCCACTAAATGCCTGTAATGTAATGTAATGTAATTGCTTAATTATCTCAGGAACCACACTGCTGTATGGTAGCACCTGCTTTCAATATACTTTGTATCGCTCATTTACTCAAGTGTTTCCTTATTTTTACAGTTTCTTGTATATGTGTTGTGATCCATTAGACACTTATTGCACAGCCTTGAGGGTGGGCCCACGGTGAATTAATGGATTTACCATTTTAATTGGTTTCCTCATAACCCGCTAGCAGATTATTTGGATTTGGAACAGTATTCCGCAGGAGATATTACTCGTTCTGGGCAAGGGCATGATTTCTGATACAGCACAATTTTTAACTTTAGATTGTCCACTTTCAATTTTTTTCTCCACTTCTCCAGTATAGGCATCCAACAAAATGGCAGGTAAAACGAGCGTATCGACAGTTCGTCAACGCGCGGGTGTGCTGTGGGGATATGTGCTATTTATTACAACTGAAAGCGTAAATCATATTTTATGACACGTGCGTGAATGGCACGTGTGGCCCCTCGCTGATGAGACCCCCCTCAGGCGCATTTAACGAGCAGCCAGAACAGAGGCGTCACTCACCGTCCCCGTCATCTTCCGAAGACGAAACCCTCTAGGTTGCACCTGAGCTCCTCAATTTGAATCTGTACCGAAACTGTATAATTGAACTGAGACCGATACTCAGCCAGACAATGAAGTTTCACCACTATCGACTGGATTTCGGATTGATTTGGCGCTTAGAAGTGTAGCATCAGCTGCCTGCGATCGGAGCTCATTTGTGTTTAGCAATGGTGAAATGTGTTACTGTTTGTTGTGCACGGTGTACTGTAAACAGCCACTTGTCCATTGTGCTAGACTCTGCGCTTTTAATTGCTAATCGTCTGTTTGTAGCGCTGGATGAGAGCACTGGCCACAAAAACAAGTAACTAAAGGCTTTCTCACGGTGGCCTTGGAGAGCTCCATAGCTACAAAGCGACATAAATTAAACTCCCTAAAACTGGATTCCTAACAATTAAAATATTTAATGATATTCATCATAATTTCGCCCGATAAATTTTTCTCCTCCCATTAATATGTCTATAATCAACCCTTTTAAAGGACACCTGTTGTTTTTTGGCCTTGTGCAGCGAGTCGTACAAAGCACTGTATTCCGACACAGGGGACTGAGTAATAATGCTTGGCGATAATGTGAATATGCGGGGGGATATTTCACACGTGCGCCCAGCTCTGTTGGACTGGCCACTCTCAGTGATTTTCAGCGCCTCCTGCTTTCCCACACAAACAACCGGGCCAAGTGCTGCGCTGGCTGCCTCTCCCTCGACGGAGTGCGTGCAAACATGTGGAACCCGTCCAAACTGCTCTCTCTGCCTCTCGTTCCCTCTCTCCCAAAATGCTGACTGACAGAAATGGAGGAAATATATATATATATTTATTTCACGTTTTTTTGTGAGGAACGCAAAAATGCCCCACACCCCCTGTCAGTTCTGCAGCCCTTTGCACTAATCGCACGGAGACAATTGAAACGTCCTAAGTCAGCGTAGTTTTTGTTTTGTTTATACACGGATAAGGATGGGCTGCTGAGCAAAGAAGCATTTCAAGTCTGGAAATATTTGCAAGGCCTCCATTACAAGACTTTCAGAGAACCACGAGTCGCTATAATTGTGATGCAGATATGAATTATTTAACTAATGCCTGGCAGAGTACAAATGTTGTTGTAGGATTTACGGCGTTGTTGCCAAGCCCAGTAATGCCACATTTGATGATGCTTGCTATGACTATCGGACAACTTGATGGAGATGTTCATTGATAGAATGGAAGAAACCATCCCAGGGTAACTTCACTTAAATAATCTAAAACTTAACATTGTTCTTTACAGTTTAGCTTGTGTGCTTAGAATACCTAGCATTCTCCCAGCATGCTTAGCATGTTTAGTATAGCAAGAACCCAACTCCCAGCACAGGAAGCTCCACTTACTTCATCAAGAATGGCACACTATGATGTCAGCGTGTCTCTCTCGTGCACTAATGAAGAATGGATTTATATTCATCTGCCAGCAAAAAGTCTGTACAGGTGGCTGCAAACTAATGAAACAATTAAGCAATTAACTTTTTATTTTAATGCTGTTATTCTCAATTTTCTCTTCTAAAAACACAGTCATCTCACTTTGTTTCCGGCTCCCCATCGCAGCACGCATCAGATTCAAATCACTGGTGCTTGCTTTTCAATCGGCTAGAGGTACTGCTCCCCCATACCTCCAGTCACTCATCACTCCCTACACCCCAGCCAGACCCCTCCGCTCCGCCTCCTCTGGCAAACTGACTGTCCCATCCCTCCGGGCGCCTGGCAGCCGCTCCTCGCGGTCTCGTCTCTTTTCTGTCCTGACCCCTCGGTATTGGAACGATCTTCCGCAAGAGACTGAAAACCCACCTTTTCAGACTCCACTACCAGTGAACTCTGTACATCTAGCTAATTGTCATCGCCACTGCCTACTTGCTCAACACTATGTACTTACTCCATTTATTTATTGAAAAAAAATAGAAAAAAATAAAAAAATGTTTAAATAATTTACTAACCTTTTCCTTCCGTGTTACAGGTATGGTACGCAGCTGCCTGCAATGATGTCTATCATTGTATTACTGCACTGATCTCTTGCGCAAACTATGATTGTTCCTACCATGTATTTATGCACATCTTGTAAGTCGCTCTGGATAAGAGCATCTGCAAAATGCTTAAAATGTAAAAAAATGTGATGTAAATGTTTCTTTATGTCTGCCTCCAATGCACAGAATGCTTATATGAACACAGCTAGCGATTTTTGTTAAAAAAATCAATATAAATTCAAATTCCGCTGAGTAGGACGCGACCCAGACCAGCATGAAGTACAAAGGGTAGAGTATGTCTACAGCTTGGCCTAGCATTCGGAGTCATTATTTTTGTGTTTTAGTGATCAAGTAAATAGTTTGCAATAGCAAAGAGATTTGCAGATGCAATTAGCACAGCGAGGAGAAGAGGTGGAGGAATGCGTTTTGGGCTTTGTATGAGGGTTAGACTAGCCTGGGGGTGCTTAAGGAGCCACTGAAGGATTTTAAAAGTAGCCCCTACTCGGTTAGTAAAACTAATGAAGAGGGGTTTTCATCCATCACGGACACCGTAAGAGTAGCTTAGGAAGGTTGTATTGCATTTTTTTGTAAGATTTTGATTACTGCCGATGTTACTGATTAATGCAGAAAGTTAACTAGAGGTTAATGAGAGCACTTTGACTCCGATGGCCTTGCTGAATGTAAACTGGCTAAACGGACTGTTCCCCTGATACGACCTCACGGCACAACACCAATGGCCTGATTCTAACTCGTTTCTGAATCGACGCTGAGAATGAGGGCAGATTCGGCATGCTGCGCTTGAACGTGTCGTAATAAATGATGAATCTAATAGGGAATGGACTTTAAAAAGATTTAATGTACTGTTGTATTCTGGGAATCGCTTAAGATTGACATTTATTATAGACTATTAATAAATGACTATTACCATCTACAGTTGTTTTGAAATATGCATTAGGCATAACCCCCTCTATTAGTCTTAACTTGTAGTGAATAAAATATATTTGGCTCTAGTATACTGTTTTTGCCTTATTCAGCACCATACCTTATCTTTTTGATGTTTTAAAAAAAGATAACAAATGCGTGAGAATCGGTACTGCTAGATGTACAGTTAAAGAAAAAAACTAAACATAATAACATAACATAACGTATGGCATTTAGCAGACATCTTTTTTCCCCAAAGCGACTTCACAGTGGCGAATGCATACATTTTTCAGTATATGTGGCCCCAATGGGAAAGGAACCCACAACCTACTGAGCCACACAGAACCACATAATAAGGATGACAAAGTAGGCGCAGGCGATATGATATGTTGTTTACACCCAATGCACCAGTTTCATGCATGCCACGGTTTTAAAGATATTGTGCTTTGTTTCGCGACATTCTCAGGCCAGGAATCCACAAATGCTGGTAGCATTAGCGCTAATGTGCGTGACTCACTGAAGCACAGAAATAGCTGTGTCGCTGCAATAAGGGTGCCATCAGAGAGAGCACTGAGCACGGGTGCTGGCACGGCCACGTGACTTGTCGTTAAGCACTGAAACCACCTACAGTTCACGGGTCTGTTACCCTAGCAACTGACGTATCAAACACTGATGCCATGCAATTCAGTTACAAAGCTGGATAGATTATACTTACACACACACATATATATATATATAGATACACATTTTAGCTTAAACAAACATTTTGGATTGGGTTGTTGAATCATTTTGTTCTTGTGCCCACTGGCACGATGTGTCTATGTGTCGGACGCCTGCATCTCCTTACTTTCTGCAATCGTATCGAAGCACATTTCAAAGGAATCAACCAAAAAAGCGCTGTAAGACATCCTTATTGTCCTTCCTTAAGGGGCTAGGTATTTTGTGATATGATTTGCACTGCCCACCCTATAACCAGCCAATTAGATATATTAAATCCATATTAATTTGTGAACGAAATTAAAAGCCGTCAGGTTCTTCCTGCTGCAGCAGCCATGATCGGGTTGGATGAAACATTCTTGCTTATGAAGCAAAAGAGCTGACATCTCTGGTGAGTAAAACCAGCCTTTTAAACTAACAGGATGGGCCTCTATATTACTTTGACTTTAATGAATTGATCCTATTTGGTGAAAGGGGGTTCACAGTGGTCCCTGACGGAGAGAGATGGATTGGATCGTGTTTTTAATGCTTTCACCGGAGTATCTGTGCTACGCAGGAGGCTGGTGTCAGCCTCTGTGTGCACCGCAGTGCTCCAAAACAAAAAGCTCTTAGCAACCTTCTGCGGAACAAAAACCCACTGCCAAAATGTAGTTATGCAAATTAGCCCAGTTCGCTAATGCATTCTCACCCCCCCCCCACTCCGCTCTGATGACATTTTAACGCTCGAGCCCCTTGTCATGTACACTCAGATCTTCTGGCAAGAGTACTGAATGATTAAGCTCATGAGTTTCGGGGGGACAAAATGTGCTAAAAATGACACCTCCACACACAGCGATTAACGTGGCTGAGAATTCGGGTACAGAAGTGATACTTAGCGGGATCTTTTACTTAGCTGTGACCTTTAAAACGAAGACAACGATGGGGATGCTGCAGTTTAAATGACGGAGGGGGGCTTTCGGGCCGAGGGTGTGTACAGTACAATCATTTTCACAGCTGATGTCCGTGTGCTGAATCTGAAGTCCCGCTCGTGTGCCCGTGAGTGCTGGCGACAGCTCTGTGACATCAGGAGCACCTGACTGCAGCGCTGAAAGCTCATTAGTGGGCCTGTTTTCCCTTCACAAGTTTGCCACACCCCTTTATCCTCCTTATAGGCAAATCTCAAAAGCAAATCCTTCAAAAACAACAACAAATAACAAATAACAGCACGTGAGCGCATACCCAAATTAATGAGCCCAGATGTGCGGCTGAACGGCCTGCTTTTGTCATCAAACATCCTTACGTAATTCCCAACAGGATTGCTTAATTAAAAACAAAAGGACAGGACAATCTCCTGCATCTCTCGTGAATGAGACGCGGAATTAATTTACCGCAGCTGTGGTAAATGGGTCCACTGTGCCGCACGCTTGGACGCGGTCCAGCCGCACGACGATGCCGCCCAGGTGCGCTGGCACTGAACGGGGGGCCCAACACTGAGGCCCTGTAACGCCGCCTCGTACGCTGAACACCGCCGGAGCGCTCCGCGCCGAAACGCGCACCGCCAACCATGGCCTTCGGGATAACACTGACCCGTCTCCCCGGCCTGACCTTAATCACGCCAAACTGTACATCTCATCGACAGCGCTCTGGACAATTTCCCTCTTCACGGGGACACGATACTGTGACTCAGAGACCTGGTGAGATGAAGAGCCAAAGAGGGAGTTCACCGGGGGCCCGGGAGTGATAGGAGAGAAAAAAATAAGAAGGGAAGGAGACGATGAAAGACAAAAATATATATATATATGAAAGGGTTTCACCTTCACTTCTTATCAGCGCCCGGGGGAGGGGAGGGCTGGAGTGGCACCACGCGGCACAATCTAATCCTACGGGCCACTTCCTCCCCCGACCTGCCAACTGCACTGCCCATCTACTGGCCAGCCCTGCAAATGCTGTGCCGGGGATACAATTGGCCACAGTCATCTCAAACCGCATTACCGCCACTGCGCTGCTTCAAACCGTTCACCTGCTCTCGAAGAACGCACATAAAACAGTCCCCAGCCCACATTCCCCCCCTCCACCCACTCACTGCGGGTAGGGAACACCGTGTTGCCATCACAATGCAGTTGTTTTTCCTCCCCCAAACTAGGATTCCTCACAAATTTTTTATTAAAGGGAGGTGACCTTTAACAGCAAATACATTTTTAAATGAACAAATGTAAACACACCCTACACCCCCACCCCCACCCCAAATCATTCAAATCACAGTGACGCCCCTGCTCATTCCTACACTGTTCTATAAATGGAAATGGGAAATATTTGGCATTATATAAAATATACAAAATCTGGCCCCCCCATGACAAAGGTCATTGAGTATCCCTGGCATAGGCTGTGTCAATGGTGAAAACCAAATGTTCTTTTTGTGTCCATACTGCAGAATACCTGCCATATTTTATGCCTTGTATCAGTAGCCAATAATGAGATATTATAAGATGTGACCCGATGCACACCTGCTCCTCATTTTCCTGTCAGGAGCCTAAAACTAATGCAGAAACTACCAGCCAGTGCAATCTCTCCCTTCCCTGCAGAACACCAGTCCTCCCCACCACCAACCCCTCCAAGTCTCAAAGACATTAATACCTGACAAATCTCACAGAACACGGCCACAGAGGAGGCTCCAAATTTGCAGGGTACTACCCTACCGGGAACAAACAGCTGTGGAAACGAACTCGCTCGTGTTCCCCTCGGCAACCGCACTACGTCTCCGGGGCGATCTCGGAAGATGCCAGGCGGCAACCGCGGCAGGTCGATGCCGACCGCGTCGCCAGAGAGACCCCGTCACGACGGCTCGGCGCAAACAGCCGCGCGCCGAAAGAGCTGTTCACGGATCCCGACTGATCTTTCTCCGAAACGTATTCAGAGCGGCTAGTTCTGGTTCCTGGGAAACGAAGACTGAAAGGTTAATAGATGTTAACAATGAGATTAGCCCTAAAGATCAAAGGCAGTGATTTCTTCTACTGACGTATCAGCTGGAACGAGATTAGACCAGGATTTCTGTTTAGACTTTTTTCACAGATGAAAAAAAAAAAAAAAAAAAAAGTAGTAGAAAATCACGTTCGCATAAAGTTTTGCACACTAAGGATACTGTCTCTTCCCCGGACATACAAAGGACCGTAGCGCGGTTCCATATCAATGAACAGTGGAGCGAATCGACAGTCTGTTCACAAAAAATGGCACAGAGCGGGTCTCTCTGACAGTTGTCTCACTCGAGGGGAACGGCGCAGAGTGGTGGAGGCTTTGTCAGACGAGGCCGCAGGTGAGCGCCAGGAGATACACTGCCCCCCCGCCCAACCCTCCCACACGCCTCCCCAGTAATCAGGGCACAGAGGCTAGGCAATTTTCTGAGCTGCTGGTCTGATGCGGGCGCTCTCTCATTCTCTCTGCACCTTTGTCTGTGTGCAGTTATTAACGGGCGGGGGAGGCTTTGTTTTTCCAGCAAACACAGCGTGCCGCTGTCTACCGGCGCCGATTCCCCCAACGGGCTCAGGAGGAGGCTTCGCTGGGGGGCACGGTAAACAGATCGTTTAAATTTAATTAAACAAATCAAAAAGTGTGTTCCGAGCAGACATGCTTCCCTCCCTCCCTTCACGCCACTGCTCGAGGAAATAAGATGAGCTGATCTGGAGCTGTCTCCTCACCGACGGTAAAGCATTCCTTTTAGGCTTTTTACGGTTGTTTTTAAACAGCTCACTTCATTTTCTCCCAGGTAAATAGCAGTGCGAATCTGAACAAGACTCAAACAGCTGGTATGTAAATACTAGCAACTGCTACTGTAGATCTGCTCGGGAATCATCGCACAAGTAATTCATTTCAAAGCAAGTGCTATCGGTATAGCTAGAAGTGTGACTCTTAACAGAGCGCAGTACAGCACATGGTGATAAAAGAAAAAAAGGAATAAAAACGAACCGAAACTCACCACAATCCCTGCATATTGGAAGGCGTACAGAGGGTTTGGGATTGGGACACGTGGGAGAGACCAACGGTGGATCTGCCTTCTCAGTGACACCGGTCAGAGAGAGGCAGGCTCAGGCTGACCCGGCAGAGGGGATGTTGTTCCCTCCCAGGGCAGGAAATGATCCCACGGGGGGGGATGGAGAGGCCTGGACTTGGGACGCTAGGACACTGGGAACCTGCACCGCCTGATCGATTGTGCTAATCCAGTGTCTGTGTTCAGGATCCGTGAGCCGTGTCTCAGAGCTCTTTAAAGAGGCTCCCGGGCCATCAAGCCCAAATCTCCCACGAAATCAGTCAGCTGAGGACGTGCTGACAGCTATACCGCAGTTGCGTTTCTGGATCAGGACCAGCCGTGATGGTAGCAGTGTTGGTACTGCCCACCCGGTTGTGGAGTAGGGTGAACGCAAAGACCCTATTAGCGATGAGATACCTCGTCGTCTGAACGTGCGCAAACCTGCGCCAGCCTCCTGTCTATCACGGTGATTGATGCACGACTGAGACTGCGGAACGGCTCTGAACTCCAAAGCAGAGGACCGCATTGTGAACTATTTGCGATTCGTATACAGTTTGCGAGGCGCGGCTGAACATTTCACTGCATCTCCAAGACTTGAAAGCACCGTTCGCACTATTAGCTATGACGATAATTTTGTTATGTGACCAGACTGGTCTAATCCAGCTTTAGAATATACTGTAAGCACACATGACCATGTGGGGTATGTGTTACCCAGCAGCCTCTGTTCCCCGCAGGGGCTGGGTCGTCCCCCCGATAACGCAGCTCATCCATTTGGTTTCCCATCTGGCCAATGGACAGTTTGCAATGTCATGGAAATCTTAAGTCCAACCCATCATTCCTTTATTTGCACTTATGTTTAAAAAAGTTTAAATTACATTTAAATTGAATAAATTCTTAGCACCAATGTAGATTATATTAGTTTTTTGGGGGGTGGGGTGGGGGCAGAGACTACTCAAACTATTCCTCAAAATTTGATAGACATTTAGTTTAGTTTGCTAGTTTTTATTCAAAATACAAGTGAAAATCTTGCATAAGGCATTTTTACACATATTTTGTATAATGACTTTTTACAGCGCAATAGTTTCTCATTATATTAGAACATTGGACATTAAAATGAACCAGTGCACTGACGAAAAAAGGCATTTTCATATGCCAAGGCTTTTGAAAGTCTTGTCTGTTATTCAAGGCCACGCTATTTTGACCATGCTGGAAACTGGAGGCCATAGCAACACAAAATGCCATTGTTTAGAGCCATTATTCAGAGCCAAAATGGCAGCAACCAGCAGCCCCCTGAAGTGCTGTTATGACAACTGCATTGTACACACTGAAAATAATTGATTTGGTTGTTGATTCAAAGAGAAAGTGTGATCGAATCCTCAACAGCCCACCCGGCAGTAAGTACTTTATTTTAAGTAGACCAACGGTGTATTAAAGGAAAACCGGTGGATATAAAAAAAAAAAAAAGGAAAAAAAAGAACATGTACAAATACAGAGTCGCATTACACAAACCAAACTTTCAGGTTTTCCCCTGAAACAGCATTGCAGAGAGGAAGAAAGACAGCTAATGAATGGCATAACTGTACAGTCCATGACAGAAAGGGAAGTGTTCTCTTTGCATTTTTTCCGACATCTCCTGTGTCCCATCTTTGTATCCCACCAATACAATTCATGTGCCTTCTGTGCAGTTCCTCCAGGAACGATAAAGCAGAGATTGTACCCACCTGACAACAGTGTCTAATCAGTCCTGTGTGTACAGTTAGCGCTTAAATGCAAAAATCTATACCCCCCTACTGTACTCATCCCGGATGGCCGCCTGCCGCCAGCACACAACGATGACGAACAAAGAACGGAACGAGACCAGGGATTAGTCTGTAATGTTGACGGCAAAGAAGGAGAAAGGAGGAATCTGTGGGGTGTCTCCTCTACCTCTGCTGCTGGACTCTCAATGGAGAGTCTCATGTGTCGGATTCCTCTCCCCGATCGGGCCTGCATAAAAGCGTAAAGGAAGGCCAGTGACAGCATGATTAGAAAGCCTGGGAGGGTATGTGTGCGCGCGCGAGAGAGAGAGAGAGAGAGAGGCGTGGGAAGCAGCGGTATGCAATGGAGTTGCAAAGGTTACCAATTATACATCAGAATGTGTGAAACCAGCGCGAGAGGGGGGCAGGGGTTGTGAGGTGAGATAAAGGGAGAGAGAGAGAGAGAGAGGAGGGGAGCTAGAGAGACAGAAAGAGATAGAGAGAGGGGGAAGAGGAGGAGAAGAGGAGGAGGGGGAGGGTGATTGACTGGGGTGAGATCGCGAGAGAGTGAGGGGGTTGAGAGAGGAATGGGTAGGATAGAGAGAGGGAGGAGAGAGGGGGTGAGAGGTGACAGAGAGGGAGGGGGAGAGAGGTGCTGAGTTGAGCGAGTCAGAGAGGGCAAAGGAAGCGAGAGAGGAGCAGAGGTAAGAGAGTGAGAGAATGAGTGAGGGAAGGAGGGAGGGAGACCGAGAAGACGAAAGACCAGTTTGTGCAGAGCCATTTGCTGGTGTGAACATTTCCGCTGAAGTTGCCCAAGAGTTTTGATTTAGACAGAGGCAGACAGTGTCTGCCACACATAGGCATCGGTGCGTGTCTCTGTGTCTCGGGGGAAGCGTGCGGATCTCAGTTTCCCCAACAGCTTGAAGTAAACACAAACTCACTGTTTGAGCACAGCCCTTAAGGAGATCCTGACTGGGGGGAAGGTGGAAAATCACCAGCTACAATAATGAAATATCCAAAATGCTGATACAACAGAGCTCTTCCTCCAGACACAGAGTGGTCCCACAGCGGTAGCCCTGCCGGAAGAAAGCACTGAGCACATTCTGTACCCACTATACAAAATTGAAAACCTATCTGAGAAATAGCTTTCTCTCACCTACGTGTGTTTGCATCAGTGTGATAATGGCTGTTCACTCCATGAGTCACACACAAGCACACGCATACACACACACACATGTACATGCACACACACACGTACGCATGCACAGAAAAACACTGGATGAATTATGAATTCATACTGTAACATCGCACCAGCACTTCCCTAAAATAATATTGTGTGACTTTGTCCTGGCCTGGCCTGGCACAGGCTAGCAAGGGAGCGGGTATGGCTAGGCCTGTAGGTTGTATCGTTTACTGTACCATGAGTCAATAAATGGTTCTAAAAAATAAAATAAACTGGATGAAGTTCAAGCAAACAGATTCATTTTTTTATGTCAAGATATTGCTAGCAAAGATCTCTAGCTATGATGAAAACATAAGATCTGGTCCTAAACACAGAATTCCCTGTCAGAGACTTCCTAATGGCTTGCTGAAAAAAGCAGCAACTCTGAATTTCCTATGAATATAAATGAATGAATTTAAATGGCCAGGTTCTGAGCAGTCTTCGTCACTGAAGCTCCTGCCAAATGTGCCCCAACAAATGTGCCCCTTTCAAAGTCACTAAGATCTCTTCTTCTAGCCATGGTAGCCAAAAATAATGGGCAACTGGGTAACATTTTTATACATGACTCTAAGCATGATGGGATGTTAATTCCTTAAATAACTCAGGAACCACACCAGCGTGGAAGCACCTGCTTTCAATAAACTTTGCATCCCTCATTTACTCAAGTGTTTCCTTTATTTTGGCAGGTACCTGTATTCTTATAGCGAGCTGAATTAAGGGATCTTTGAAGAGCGTTGCCATGGCTGTATCATACGAATAAGCATGCATGCGTAAGCAAAATATAGATTGGCATACTTCTGTAATTGTACAAACTCAAATGTCCATTTAGCACTTGAACGTGGCTGCGTCTCTCAATGGAAATCCGAAATATGAAGTTGATTGACATGAAGCGTGAAGAAATGGGTTGAGTTCATTCCGTTACACTTACTTGAGGCGTCTGAAAGATGCACTCGGAATATCAAAGAAGGTTTGGCCTGCTAGTGATGGACTACATTGATTCTCTCTCTCTAGATTGGCTCTCTCTCTGTATCTCTGTCAATTCAATTTCAATTTGCAGGCGCCTTATTGGCATAACATTAGACAGTGTTGTCAAAGTAAAGGTGACGGAACGGCAACAGACAGCAAACAATTAAACGGTATATCTTTGGGGAGGGGGGCGGGGGAGCATGGAAGAAAAAAGAAGCGATTCATTGTAATAGAGTGAATATGAAAAACATCAGCAATAACGAACAACAAAGGTTGATATACACCGACATGGGTGAACGCTGCATTAACTCACTTTCTCGCTCCTGCTCTCCCTCCCTTCTCCCTCTCTTTCTCTCTTTCCCCCTTTCTCTCTTCGTGGAGAGGTAATACCAGAGGGCTAATTGCTGGAATTTACTCAAGAGGCAGTCTGAATGTGATGCAGTGGAAGGGAAACGGCGCAAATAGCCCAAGGGCACGTCCGGACTGAAGGTGTCGTGGTTAACTCTCTCCAGCCCTGAGGTGTCTGTGAGACCGTCGCTGTCAGGAGTACCGCGAGGCCCGGGGCGGCTCATTAACGGCAGTGCAGGTGCAGCAGCCATCCCTGCGGAGTTTAAACCGACCATGACACACGGAGAGCTCAGTGAGCCGCACAACTCCCCGGCGATATGAGGCAGCGCCTTTCCGCCGCGCTCGGCACAAGGCTTTTCGGCCGTTTTCGCCCCCTCTACAGAACAACGACAGAGCCTTTCCATCACCGACGAAACCAGCCCGACACCCCCGCTGGCCCCGCTGATGTGCGATTTTTATACTCGTATTGATTTATTAATGGAGAGCGATGCGGAGGCCGTTCTCTGACGTGGATGTGTGTGTGTGTGTGTGTGTGTGGGGGGGCAAGTCAAGACCAATCAACACAAACCCCTCAGCCATGCTTTCAATGAAGGCAAGGTGAAGCGATCCAGATTGGCTCATTTTCAGATCGCGGTACGACAGCACAAATGTGCCACTGGTACTTGGAGAGCCGAGCGCAAGGCTCTTTGGCAACATCCTCCACACGCAAGGCTTCAAAAGCAAAGACAAAAAGAGACAGATAAGGAAAAGAAAAATAAGCACTTTCGCCCCAATGAGTAAAAGTGTAAAAGTCAGCAACATTTTCATCAACAAATCCCCAAAATTATGAAAAAGAAAGGATATTTCACTTCTGACTGATGTAAATCTTTTTGGCAGAGGAAACTAAACACTGAAGCACTCGCTCAAAAAGTCTTGAATTTAGGACCATCCGCCCACCTCGAAGAAGGCTTTTCCGGAAAAACAAAAAGTCAAGACCGCACGCATTGACTGAGAGGGGAATGTGGGTGGCTGGTGGGATATCCTCACGCTGGCAGCAGATTACCTGCTCACGCAAGTGTCTCCTTTGAATGGGAAAAGCTTCTCAGAGTATCTATCAGAGAGAGCCTAACAAGCCCCTGAGAGAGACACATGCACCAAAAATGGTATCAGTACATGAGAAAATATGGGGGGGAACCACTAGATGCTGCACATCTGAGAGACTAAAACCTCTGCGCAGTAGCTGAGGTGTTAATGACAGCGAGAGAAACGACCCCATGGATTTGAATTTCCATTAACCGCCCTCCGCGAGGCTGTCGATACCTCTTTAACCGCGGCCGCAATGAAGGCTACAATTAACTCGCTGGGAAGTGCGCGCTAGATGAGCCCTGGCGAAAGAGCGTTTTACCGCGCGAGAGGTGGTTCTTAAGGAGCCCGTCGAACTGAAGAGATTTAAAACAAGGGGGCGGGAACCGAAAGCCTGGGCGCTTTGCCTCATTGTGAAGTGCGCGAGGCGACCGGCCGATGACCAGAGGCCAGGAGCCTTTGAGAAGGCAGGCGCTGGTCATCCTGCTGGACGCTTCGAACGGTCTGGCTTTCACACAACGCAAAGCCAGGCGCTTCTCGAAATGAGGGCCGCCAACATCCGTATGGGGAGGGGAGAACGAAGCGAGCGATGTTATTCCCGTTCACACAAGGTGCACACACCGTAATTACTGTACGTGTCATACAAGGCAAAGCACATCCCAAATTCAGCAGCAGGCCTGTATCTGACCCTTTTAAAACGCGCAGTTCCGTTCTGTATCTGGCCCTTTTAAAACGCGCAGTTCAGACCTGCATCTGACCCTTTTTTAAAACGCGCAGTTCAGACCTGCATCTGACCCTTTTAAAACGCGCAGTTCAGACCTGCATCTGACCCTTTTTTTAAACTCGCAGTTCAGTTCTGTATCTGACAGTTTTAAAATGCGCAGTTCAGTCGACCCCTGGGACCTGCAGCCTCCCACTCGTATACAAAAGGAAAGCAGTGGGCATGGAGACATCACGGGGGCGCGGGCATCATCGTGGGCACTCTCGCATTATTCATTATGCGCGCCACGCCAGAGCTGTCAAGCCGGCCACACCCCCCCCAGAACTTCAAAGGGCTTTGTGGCATGCGACGTGTTATTTCTGTCACTTTAATTAGGGCCATTTCAAAGTTGAGGGGATTAGAAATTTCCCAACAGCCTGGTGGGGGAAAAAAAACTACTAATTATGTATGTGCAAGCGTTGTGTTCTTCCACACAGCAGCCCTGACTAGATAACGGCCACAGCGGAGAGAATCGAGGGCCTCGTCTCTGACACTGTGTCGGTGGCGTCAGTGAGCTGTGCTGAGGGTGATGGATGGATGGAAGGGGAGGAAGTCATATTTGCTTACCTGTTGAGCATCGACAAGGAGACGCACAGGGCCAAGCAGGACATGGAAAAAAAGAAGAAAAAAAGAAGATATATTTATAGATAGATATATATATATCACACAAATGCACTGTTTGACTGCTCAAGGGAGAAAAACGGATTAATGGAGACTCTGTATAAAGAACAGAAGAGCTGAGTGGCTTTAAATGATTAACACAAACGCAGCGCAGCGGGTGAGCGTGTACTCAGATCACACCCCTCTTCCCGGGATCCGACGTCATAAACGTGAGTTGATAGTGGTCTGACCATTTGGGGGTGGGGGGATTACCCCCACAATCCTGGTAGAAGGGGCTCTCACAGCGCAGTTCGACCTGGAGGAGGGCCAACAGCTCCACCATTTTACCATACTCACGATCGCACGGATAATCACAAGGAAGAGACACGGCGCCGATGGCAAAGAAAGGGACACTCGCTCAGGAAATAACCGAGGACCCAAGAAGTGGGAACACATCTGGGTGCGATTGAAAACAATACCAGGTGCCCTGTGTGGTGATTGAGATTTGCACGGTGGGACCCCCTCTGGTCAGTCTGCCCGCAGTCTGCCTGCACAAGCTGCACAGGAAGTGTCCTCATCCGACTCGAAGAAGAAGCGGCGCTGGCTAGACGTCACGTGCTCGGGAAGGAGAGCGCGCGCTTGCCTGCGCTCTCCCCGAAACCAACAGAGGAGGTTGCAGCGATGAGCGCACGCAAAACACACGCACAAACAATTGGATGTTCCAAACTGGTAGGAAATTGGTGTAAAATGAAAGGGCTCCCATTCGGTCAAGTCAAACACACACACACACACGGCAGCTTTGTGGCAGTCTGCAAGGGACCCCCAAGGAGTGCCGTCACAGAAAGAGATAAAGAGAGCGCTGGGACAGGCCAGTTAGACACAGCCCTGTTCAAAGCACAAGTGTAGTCCTCTCCATCGGAGCCCACAGAGGCCTCTCCCAGTGCCCGGGCTGGCAAACGGCTTCAAAGCCTTGCCTGTCCTGTTACACTGTCTTCTGTCTGTTTACAGTTGTGGAAATAGACACGGAAACGGTACAACTGGTGACGTAGTCTATTACAGTTTGAACAAACGGTATAAAAAACAACAACAACAACAACAACACTGTTATGAACAGAATTCAGTTGGGTTTTTAATGGCCTAGTAGAATTCCGGGAACAGGTCTTGTTCTGTAATGTTGTGAGTCACAACATGCACTCTTTTATTTTCCCTGCATGCAAACAGGAAATGTAAACTAGGTTTTACCATGTTACCAGGAAGATCACATGTTCGGAGTCACGTTGACAAAAGAACACTGGTAATTACTGCCTACGGGAAGAAATGAAAGACGCCCTGCCTCCCTTTCTGTGTTGTCTGTTCCCTAGGAGAAGGCCGCAGAGGCCACGCTGTTGCCGGCGGAGGCAGGTAGCGTAAGCTGTCGCTCCCGTACGCGAGGGGCGAAAAGGGGGGGGGAAGCCACCAGGGTCCGCCATATCTGAGTCACCCGCTGCTGTCAGGCCGATGCGCCGCTTGGATCCAGGGTCAGAGGGAGGGGTGCCGCCTCGGACACATGTCGCACACAGCACAGTCACGGGCAGGGAGGGAAGGTGGGCTGACATTGCACTCCTTGGCCCATCCCCCTCTGGCCCTCTCCCCTCCCCTCCCGGTCCCTCGGATACTCCCCCAGTCCAGCACCTTCCATGACACTTCAGTGCAGGTGGGCGCCGGTCTAAAGAGTCTTGCACTCAGGTTTATGTTTTGCATCCTTATGATTTAGAGCTAGCTGGTCCTGTGTCAGTGCTCAAGGGCAGCATCTCCCCTGAGGTCACACCCCAGTCACAGCGCTCTCTATATCTCTTTCTCTCTCTCTCTCTCTCTCTCTCTCTCTCTCTCTCTCTCTCTCTCTGTCCTCCTCCTGTCCGCCCCTCTGCACCGCTCCTCTCGCAAAGCCATCGGTTGCTTAGGAACGGTGTCCTTTGAGACGCGGCCGGCCGATAAACGCCCTTGCTTCAGCTCGGTGTGAAGTTGAGGAACTGAAGTGTAACTCGAACTGCCAGACGCCGTGAACTTTCAGCCGTCGCCCCGGCGAACGCTGCTCGACAGCATGTTCCCGGAAAAATTTGATGGGCGAACAAAAAAATTCTAACAAGGAGACACGATGTTCTCCCCCACCCCCTCCCCATTTCAGTTTCCCCTTCGATGGCCCAATTAAAGTGAACAAGAAGCGTGGATAGTCTGACAGTGACCCATATACCGCAACGCGAGGCTGAGTCCCAACACGGGCGCGGGATCGTCCTACATTCAAATGGGCTCCGTAAAGTCACCCTGCGCCAAACTCTCTCACAGGTCACTCCGCGGGAGAGCTAAAAACAGCTCTGCTGATTTCGACGGCGTTCAGAAACGGGATACCTGAGGGGAGGGGGCGAACACCGCAAGCCTCGCATTCCTCTGCCGCAGACGGCGCTGCAAGAAACCGTCCAGCTGCTCGGAGCGGAGAGAGGGTCCTACAAGGCCACAGCCCACGTGTTTCACCGTGCGGTTCACCGACGTGCGATAAACCAGAATTAAGGCTAACGTTCCTGAGCTGCACTCCTGCTCAACAAGGGGCCTTCCCCGGTTTATACCTGGACTCAATCTAATCCAGTCTCTTTTTTCCCCCCGCTTTTCTCCTCAACTTTGAGATGTGAATTCAAGCTTCGGTTAGCTTTTTTTACATCCCGAAGACACCATGAAACATTAAAGCAAGATTTTCTGAGAGAAACAAAAAAAGATATATACGAGTAGCCCTTTACGAAGACGGCGGAATATACTTTAAGTCTCGCCCGGGAGCTGGAATTCTACTAGCACATGTAAAGCTCAAACAACTGTTCCTGTTGACAAGGATTCTCTCGGCAGAATTCTTTCACTCCCAGACTACCCTGGAAATAAAATGACAAGCATGAGCGTGGCGTGACACGGGAGGAGAGGCGGCTCTCCCCTAATGAGCTCCCCTCCGCAGCTGCAGAATGTGAAAAATTTGGATTGCGTTTCAGCGGGAACAAACATCAGAGTGAAATTATCCGTCACCCCAGCAAAGCGTCGCTAGCTTTTTGGTGCGCTGCACTCACTGCAGTGATTAGCTCACAGCTGCAGTATTCCTGTACAATCTTCCTGGGTATTCGCACAGCCAATCAATATGCGTTCGTGTTTAAGCGAATACTGCACACGCGATAAAAACATTTTTACTTGTCACTGAAGTCTGCCCTAGTCAGCCAGCACGGTGCTTTTTGTCCATAACTTGGAGTGACGAATTAAAACAGATGTAACAATACCATTGCTATTATTTGACATTTTTGTTCAGAGAGCACTTGCAAGAAAGTTGTCACTCAAAGGAAAAGGCCATTTTAATTATATTGAATCCGACACTAAATCACTGCTGACACACACAGTGTGCTGCAGAGTGGTTGTCCACTAATGTGGAGTGGACCACATAAATCAGGCTGGCGTCAACACGTGTGCCCCTCCCCTGGGACATGTGACCCTGCTGCTCCAGCTCTCCTCTCCTCCTCCTCCCTGTCCACTCTACTCAGATAGGGGGGCGTCTCCTCTCTCTCGGAATTAATTCCCCACCATGTTGGCCCTCTCATGTCTGCACATTTACTAATGCAGGAGCAAGAGAGGGTCAGTTTCTTCCCCAGACACTCACACACACACGCACGCACGCACACTCACAAACGCACACAACCTCCCCCCACACACACGCACATAAAAATACAGCATGTGTCACGCAGTGTTTTACGATACCCCGCATGTATCACGTTGGCCTTACTACCTGAGAGAGATTTTCATGAGAGTGAGCGAGAATACATTTTTTTGTAAAACTGCCATTGAAGCTAGTAGAGAATAATGGACTGCTCATTATCCTGATGTCTTTAAACACACAGAGAGGCATTTACAGAAGGGGGGGGGGTTTCAAAGGGATTTGTCTTTCTGAGTTCCCTCTAATGAAAAGCTTGGGCTGGGAGTGAGGCTGATGTACGTCAGGCCTGGGGGAGTCGGGATCTAGTCTTACAGGATGTGGTGTGGAATGTTAAATCATGCATGCAAGTGCTTGATAGATAAAACAAAGCCTTTCTTTTTCTAGCAGACTTAAAACTAACATTTCTTACCTGCTGCATGCAGTGCATTAAAGAGGAAGCGGTTCAATTTCAGAACCAGAGCGCGCTCAATAGAGTGCACATCTACTCTACGCTCTCTCAGCTGCTGGAGCCTAAAACGATACTCGATTTCTCGATTCGCACACAGGCAATTCTTTGCCATGTTTCGTGCAAATCGGTCCATGACGAGTTCGCTTGTTGCATTCGTAGCGGACAACCTGAACACGCAGGGGAAGACATCAGGTAGCCTAACGTCCCGCTCGCCTGCTGAAGCGGAGAGACAGAGCGCTAAGCGCCCTTTCGCTCGGACAGCACTGGAACCGGCCTTTAGAATCTTCACAGCCGTTGATATGAGGGAGCCGCCAGCAGGCTGACCGGTAATGGGATCCTCCTCCGCTAAGGCCACGTGGCACCATGACACCCCATCACCTGAGGGAACTAGAGCAGGGAGCTGGGGTCTGTCGCTCAGGTGGATGCAGAGCAATGACCTCATTAATCCGATACACACTGAGGGCAGCTACAGTAAGTGGCTGCGCCTACCCTCCACATGGGCTCCTTCACGCTCCTCCGCCTCCCTCTCCCTGCCCTACTGGTCGCTGTCCGCATGCATAGCAGCGCTGTCATGACACCCGCTGTAGCCTACCTGTGAGGACCACCCCACGGGAGCGCCCTGAGCCGCAGCGTTTTCATACGGCCTCCTGTGTGGAAACGCCCAACACAGCACGCTCATGGGGCTTCATCTGATTGGCTGTGCAGGGGAGTGGAGCTCCATGATGTCACCAGCACTGTGAGCCAGTGAGGCGAGCCCTCTATGTTCAGCACACTAACCCCTGCCTAAGACGCCAAGCCCCTCCTTCATTTGACCAGCATTGTCCAATAGGGGCAGCACCTCTGCCCTCCAGTTTAAACCAGCCTGGCCAATCCCCACAGTGCTGCGGAGAGCTGGGGACTCTACAGGGACCTTGCTCCCCCAGCCAGTCTCATTACCCTCTGTAAACAGATGTGCAGGCTGTGTAAACAAGCGTGGGGCACGACCTTTCAGAAATCATTAATCCCCCCCAACGGCAGCCAAACGGGCAGGAGCCCCAGAGGGGAGATGGAGGACGCTGCACGGCGCATGTCTCCGGGGCGGTGGGGTTTTTACGACACAGTCCGATAGCTAGAGGAACCGCCCACCTCGGCAGTCACACGGGTCACGGAGAGCCGCGATGGCTTTTCCGCACCGTTTGGGTTCCGCTCGTTCTCCCGGAGTCCGGGCGTCAGGTCACCCTGGATCTCCGGGCCCCTTCGCTGTAGCGAGCGACTGCCTCGGATCGCGACGGGTCGACCGAAGAAAGGCATCGGATTACACCACTCTTCATGCACATCAGTCAGCGGGCTTTTGTGTGAGTCTGTGCACTAAACTGTACACACAAACACAGACACACAAACACCCACACAGACACAAACACAAACACATACACCTACTTACACAGACACACACACACACACACACACACACAAACACATATACCTACGTACACACACACACACACACACACACACACACACAGACTCCCACACCCACACCCACACCACACCCACACACCACACACACACACACACACACCTACCCACACACACACATACACACACACACACACACACACACACACACACACCCACATACGCACAAAGGAGCTTGTGACCAGGCCCGAATCTCCCCGGAGCGTCTGCTAAATGCTTAAATGTAAAATGGACAAGACCAAACCGGATTAATGACCAACATTAAGTGGAAAAACCCACATGGGAGAAATCCAAAATAAAAAAAACACACAGATTTCTTTGGATTTCGTGCCAGAGCCCAAAGCTCTTGATCTTTAAAAACAGGTTTAAAAAGAGGACTCCAGACCAGGGGCGGCACTAGGCTGAAGCCACACATTAAAAGCCTTTAGCCAAAACCACAGCCACGCCGAAAACAACACCCAACAAAACAAAGGAAATAAATAAATGTGACCGAAATAAAAAGCTTCAACGACAAATATTAATCAATCTAACGTCCGTTCTCCTCATTTATATTCTTTGTTAGACAACGAAACCCAGCCGCCCTATAGCGCTTACTGATAGGCTAGCACTTTACAGTTTTGTCTTAACGCTAATACAAATGTTATAGTCTTGTATAAACATGAATACAAATGTCATATTCTTGTATTAACACTAATACAAACATTCAACGACAGTATTAATTGATCTAACATCCGTTCTATTCATTTACATTCTTTGTTAGATGACGAAACCCAGCCACCCTATAGTACATACTGAGAAGCTAGCATTAACGCTATTACAAATGTTATAGTCTTGTGTTAACACGAATACAAACGTTATAGTCTTGTGTTAACGCTAATACAAACGTTATAGTCTTGTATTAATGCTAATACAAACGTTAGTCTTGTATTAACGCTAATACAAATGTTATAGTCTTGTATTAACGCTACAAACATTATAGCCTTGCCATTAATTGTGCGCTACTGTTGATGTGTCATCAAACTGCGACGGTGTCCAAGCACACCGCCCCTTGCATTATTACCTAGTCACAGCAGACACGGATACATTTGTGAGCAAAAAAGCCTCAGAACATCAACAACACCATTACAATTTGGGGGCAATTCCAGAAGAATTTTGGTTTGCATAGAGGTTCCATATTAGGGCCAGTCTTTAATAACCATTTATTTTTACCGTCTTGTTCGGATTTGACTTGTCGTACTTGGTCCAATAAGGGACTAAACACAATTTCAAAATTTTACAAAGAGGGGATTTTTTATTCCTTTTCGGAACTTTCAACAGAGTTTGACCTCCCTAAATCACATCTGTTTCGTTTTTTTCAGATCAGACACTTTGTTAAAGCCCAATTCCCACACTTTCCTGGTCGGCCTCCTGATTCTCTCATTGATCCTATTCTGTCCCTTGAACCAGACCAAAAGCGGCTTATCTCGGTCATATACAATACAATTAGTTCTATAATTCCGGAACCTTCACTGCACCTTAAATGCAAATGGGAACAAGATTTGGGAACAGCGATATCAGAGGAACAGTGGGATCAAATACTTGATTTGGCTCATTCCTCATCCATCTGTGCCAGGCATGGTCTCCTGCAGTGTAAAGTTATCAACAGAATCTATTATACTCGTGCTAGATTGGCCAAAATTTTCCCAAACGTTAGTGATGGGTGCAATAGGTGCAAACAATCGTCTGCTGATCTTCCTCATATGTTTTGGTTTTGCCCGCAATTGACTGAATTTTGGACCAAAATCTTTAAAACCCTTCAAAATGTCTTTTGTGTTGAACTTGATCACAATCCCCTCCCAGCTCTTTTTGGAATTTATGTCTACCCAGATCTGCCCTCCTGCAAGAGGAAAGTTTTAGCTTTTACTACTTTATTGGCTAGACGTCTTATTTTGTTCAAATGGAAGCATGTTTCTCCCCCTAAACATGACAGCTGGATTAAAGAAATGCTGCAGTGTACAAAACTCGAAAAGATCAGATTCTCCCGTCAAGGTTCACAAAAATTTTGAGCTTACATGGAGACCCCTTCTTGAGTATATAGACACGCTGGATATTCAGCCTGAGAGTGCTGATGGATAGCTGAGATCCTTTCCCATTTCTATTATTATTATTATTATTTTCTCTCCTTTTTACTTATTATCTTATTATTTATTCATTTGTTCGAAATATATATATATTTTTTCTTTTCTTTTTTCTTGGGGCTTGATGGGGGAGGGTGAGTGGGTGGGTGGGAGGGTGAGTGGGTGGGTGGGAGGGTCAGATGGGTGGATTTGTGAGTGGTAGTGGTTTGGGGATATAACTGCACAGGTTGTAAATTTGTATAATATACAAATGTGCTGTTTCATATGTTTGTCAACCTGTGTACAAAAGCAATAAAGAAATGTGAAGAAAACCCCCCCCCAGAAAGCCGATACATTGATTACAAATGAGAGTCCTGTTGAGCCTGAAGACTCAGACAGGACATACGCCATTGACGCCAATGCAAACGAGAGCGAACAGCTGGCAGCGTCTAATCATTCGAGGCCAGCCTACCGTGTAACCTAGTGTTACGGGAATCCTTGAGGGAGTAAGTCACGATCCGTCTGCAAACTTTTATTTTAATTTTAATTTTTTACTTTGCCCCACAAGGGTGGAAGCCTAGACAAGCCTGAAGATAAGATGAACGCTGTTTCCCTCTCATACCTGCCTCAATCAGATGATTGGTTTATTTGAATGCAACGGGAACACGTTTTGTTCGCAATTGTAAATAATGTCCTAATAGTGTCAGGTTACCTGGATGCCATATCGTTTGAGAGTAAAATAAAGATGCATATATGCAATTTTTCACATTGTATTTATGATTTGCGCGCTCAGTTTCCACAGATTTGGCGGACCAGCTCAGCCCCACCGTTATATTTCACCGCTACACCTGTGAAACATTTCTAGCGCCGGCCCTGCTCCAGACGACCAATGGCACGGTGCGCTTTAAATACTGCCGGAGCGATGGGGAATATTTGGACGAGGCGGGAAGGCTAATGAACTCTGTCCCCATGGCAAGGACATCAGATTAGTCGCCCTTCCTCTAGAGCAAGTGACAGGGTGACGCCCGTGCCTCCCCCTGCTGTCTTATTGGGTGCCCTTGTGTAAACTGACGGCGCACAATTTACACAGCACTGTTCTCCAGAGAGAGAGAGAGAGAGAGAGAGACCGAGAGAGGGAGGGAGAGAGAGGGAGGGGGAAGGTAGAGAGACGGGGGGGAGAGAGAGACACATATCTGTGTGCCTGAGTCCCTGAGTGGTAGGACACGCAGTGTGGGGCGGTGTGAGACTCTCAGCCAGGCCATTATCAGGCGAGACAGCTCCCACCTGAGACCATGTCAGCCTGCGATTCACGAAAGAGCTTTTCGACAGTCCCCGGCGAGGCAGTGCTGTTAGACAGCGAGCGCCGAGCCAAACACACAGAGGCCTCCTTTCATCCTGCCACTGTCCAGACCTGGGGAGAAGGGGGCAGGACATTTTAGAGAATCCAGAGCCGTTCGTTTCCTCTGGTTCCTTCCTCTTGCTCGTCGCTGACACGTGAGCGTTACTCTGCCGGTGTCTGTCGGCGAGTCTCCTTGATCGTCGCCCTTGGGGAGCGATGGACTGAGGGCGCGCGTTCCTGACCCGGCCCTCCCCTGCGGTGCCCCGCACACCTGCTCCCCACACACAGCGTCAGGCCAGGAAGCACAAAGGGGACGAGCCTCACAACGCAGTACACAGCACCTCCTCCGGGGGGAGAGGAAGAGAGGCCGTAGCGCAGCGCAACAGAGACGGACGCGCCGGGGAGTGCTCCTGGAGCCGGGTCGATATACCGCCACGCCGGCGACCATTACACATTCCGTTTCTCACGCGGGACCGAGAGAGAGAGATGGAGACCGATAACGTGGAAGAGGGGGGAGATAGAGACAAAGAGGCAGAACCCAAGGAGATGGGGAGGCTGGGGTTTGAGGGCGAGGGGGAGCGAGCGAGCGGCGCGGACATCCCAGCCAGCTGTCATGGGGGAGTCCACCCCGAGCCCCGCCCCCCCCCCCGCCCCGGCAGCACTGCAATGAGGGCGGAAACCCCTTTGTTCAAATCTGAATTCCCTGAAAGACGAGCCTCGAAAGGACCGGAGAAGAGACGAGAGAACGAGAGTGAGAGAGGGAGAAAGACAGAAAAAGAGAGAAAAAACAAAAACCGTCAGCATCAAATATTAAAACGAAAGGCAACCTTATTGGAGACGTACCTCCAGAGGAAAGTGTTACTCAGCGAGTTTTGAATAATACAACACAGGCCGCTGCGTGCAGTGCGTAGAGAACATACATGTGAACAGCTCGGCGAATGGGAGAGCAATGCAAAAAACGCACACCGCATAAAATCAATACTCTCACAAGCTTTGCCGCAGATATTTTCTCCCGCCTCTCGCAGACAGAGAAATCAAAGGGGATTTGATGAGCGGGACGGGACTCCGCATGACAGCGACGCAGCCCATATCACCTGTTTGTTGTTCAATTCCAATGTATTAAGTGACAATTTGCGGAACGGATTGCTTTCGTTTTTTGCGATGCATGGAGACGCACGCCGCTCTCTCCCATGTGCCAATAATTCACACCGGGCATAAAAAGGGAGGAAAACACAAAAACAGAAAGAAAACGAAACGCACTGCGACTGCTGGGCCTCGGGTAACTGTGCGGCCCTCGTTCCCCGCTCTGCTCCACACTGCTGGGCCTCGGGTAACTGTGCGGCCCTCGTTCCCCGCTCTGCTCCACACTGCTGGGCCTCGGGTAACTGTGCGGCCCTCGTTCCCCGCTCTGCTCCACACTGCTGGGCCTCGGGTAACTGTGCGGCCCCTCGTTCCCCGCTCTGCTCCACACTGCTGGGCCTCGGGTAACTGTGCGGCCCTCGTTCCCCGCTCTGCTCCACACTGCTGGGCCTCGGGTAACTGTGCGGCCCTCGTTCCCGTTCTGCTCCACGGATCTGCGCGGGCGTACGCCAGAGATCCAGAGGCACTGACGCCCGCGGCGTCCGAAGGCCATCTGACCGGCCCCGCTGGCATTGAACCGGAGGCTGCGGTCCTGTGCCAGGACCGGAGTATTAGCGCCCGGTTTCACAGTGCCGTGACATTCCCAAACTACGGAAAGGGCGGAGGGCGGGAGTCCCTGTGACACCCGGAGCGACGCTCGTCAGCCATGCAGACCTTGACCCCTGAGACCGCACCTTACACACACTGCACCACAAGTCTGGGCTTGTGCTCAGGACCTGTGCTCTCTGCTCAGGGCAGCTGGCTACCGTCTTATAGCAGAGTGTGAGTGTGTGAGAGAGTGTGTGTGAGTGTGTGAGAGAGTGTGTGTGAGTGTGTGAGAGAGTGTGTGAGAGAGTGTGTGTGAGTATGTGTGAGAGAGAGTGTGTGTGTGTGTGTGTGTGTGTGTGTGTGTGTGTGTGTGTGTGAGTGTGTGTGTGAGTGTGTGTGTGTGTGTGCTACCGTCTTATAGCACTTCCCACAGCCGCATATTTCACATTTCACGTTCTGTTGCATCACCGGAGATGGCGGCGCCGGTGGCTCTGCATCAATTGGATGTCAGAGGAGAGAGCGGCCCAATCGCACGGGGCTGTCTCCGAATACTCGCCGTTTAATGGAGTGCTTTGATGAGTCGATGCCTCCTCCCTCCCTCCCTCTCTCGCTCTCTCTCCTCTCTTTACGTGACGCACAGTGAGGTTAAGTAATGTAACACATTATCGGGATCGATACTTGGGCAGGCCAAGCGTATACAATACATCAGCTCCATTTACCGAGTGTGTCTGTGCGCCGCACCATCGGGGGGGACAGGGGGGGCGGTGGTGGGGGGGTGAAATACTGCAGCCAGCTGATCGATGATGATTTGGACCTGCGGCGCTTGGCAACGCACGGCGCACGATGTGGGACGGCGCCGCACCCGACACAAACGCAGCCACCTGCGCTCTCTGAGGGGACTCCCGTTAGGGGCACATATCGATTATTCGTGTAGCTCTGCTAACGTAATGGGACAGCCTGAGGGGATGGGGAGGTGGAAAGGACTGGGGAGTGCAAGGCCCACATAACAAAATGAGAGGAGCTTTTTTTTATCCTCACGATCTTACGGTCAGCGTTTATATCGCTCTCTCGGTTGCGGCGGTCGTCAGTTGCTCATTCTCTTACTGCCGCCGTGCTGCTGCCGTAAGTGAGTGAGGGGGAGGTTGTCAGCCCAGCCAATCCGGTGACAGAGCATCTCTCCCACCGCACTGGGAGAAGTGTAGCGCGCTCTCCAGAGCAGGGCTCTTGAGCTGCTGTCAGACGGTAAACACACAAAAGTAGATGACAAGAGGCTTGGAGAGACGGAGGACCCTTTGAAGGATGAAGAAAGGAAGGCATGTCGAGCGGGGAGGAGCTGAGAGGTGCAGAGTGGTGAGGACGGGGATTTAAAGGACGGGAGCTTTGATGATTACTGGTATTATCAGGTTAATTCAGCTTAAAAATGTGTGATTAGCCCCTGTTCGTTCTCTCTCTCTCGTTCTCTCGGTCTCTCTCTCTCTCTCTCTCTCTCTCTTTCGGTCCTTCCTTCTCTCTCATTGGCGTTCTCCTCCCCAAGTACGCAAAGCCAAACTCTTCGATGCCATCGCCACGCCAGAACACAGTGGCCGTATATAATAATGGCAGTGACCCTTTCCAAAGGGAGATGTCCAGTTGCCATGGTTACTGCAAACCCACAAAAGTGCGCACACACACACAGATACACACACATACACACACACACAGACACACATACACACATACACAGACACACATACTGCCGGGGTTGCTAAACTCTTCTCACTTCCTACCCTCAGAGAAACATGTTGTGTAAAACATCAATATACAAGGACTGGAAAATATTTGAGTCAATATTTGTGAGTCTGACCCCATTGGACCCTTCTATGGGGCTGGGCCGAGAGCAGACAAAGACACCAGCCCCCACCCACCCCACTTTGGTTCAGCTGCAGCCCCTATGAAAGAAATTGATTTTCCCAGCAGCCACTGCTGTCGTATCGGACATTATGTGTCTCAGCTGGCCCTACACAGACCCTCCCCCAATTAACCATCCACATTAGGAGGTGCTCAGGTGCTCCGCTCTCTGCGGCTCCCCCTCCCTGTCGGACGGCCGGGAGAACGGGTTCGAGAGCCTTCACAGAGCTTCAACACCTGCTACCACAGTTCCCCCGCAGAGACGCTCCACAGCAGGGCTGCGCTGGAGATGTGAACTCAAAGGCCGCACTGCAAAAAAAAGAAAGAAGCTGATTTCCTCTCCTCGTCGTTCCTGATAAGAGAAGTCTCCCGCCAGGGGAGTCTAGCACCTTGTGTTCCGGCTTTTTCCAAATATGAAAGGGGAGGAATGAGATGAGAAAGTTTTCTTCTTGTGTCAATCTGAAATCGGCAGAAAGTAAATTCAAGTATAAACAGATCGTTCAAACAGATGAGGAAAACGCTTCCCTCTCCGTTTCGTGCACAATAAAAAGAGTGGGAGAATGGATCCGAGCGAGCCAAATTACATTTAAAAGGGAAATGGCGACGTCCTTGCACATGACGAATAAGACCCCTTCAAACCGAAGACAACTCGTAGTTGTTTTGTTATTTAAAATGGTATTTTGACTGAGTGCTGTGGCTCTGTAATCGAGTAAACTTTTCATACTGACTCCAGACTTTATTAAACTTCCCCCACCAAAAGAAATATACATCATAAAAGCAATTGTATCAAGAGGGGTCCAAGTAACAGTAAAAAATAAATAAATACATTAAAAAAAGGGAAATCCAGACTGATATAAGAATTGTTGTCTAAAATTTTGACTTTGACCCTGCCATAAGCATTAGCGTGCATAATACCCCAATCCTCTAAGAATCCATGTTGTGTTCTTCCCCCTCTGTTTTCAAGAGCGATGCTATTTTTTCTGTAATTAGCAGGAAAACAGGCAGCAGGTGCTAATTGGTCAGCAGGGCGCTATTGGGACCCGTGTGCGCCAGAAGTCACACTTCTTTCTCCATGCACAGCTCTGATGTGCGGGCCGTATGGAGACGGGTCTGGGGTCTGGGGTCTGGGGTTTTTAATGTCATTTCCACGTTGGGATCTCCTGATCGCTCAGACGGGCGTCCTCCTCACCGAGGAGAAAAATCGTTCTTTTACGAAACGACAATGAATTATTGATGATAAATGACGTGAATGATAATCCGTAGGAGTGTTGTGGGGATGGGGGACGTGTTGAAGCCTCTCGCGGCCCTGCAGCTGCAGGGAAGACTCTAGACTCTAACCGAAGGGAGGCTGTCAGGCGGCCGCCAACGTCCTCAGAGCTCGCTCAGCGCAGAAAGGGGAGAGCAATTTGCAAACCCTGCGACGACACTGCAGCAAAACTAACAATGCGTTATCTGCCAAGCCTAAAAGCAGATGTCTGGTGTGTGTGTGTGTGTGTGTGAGAGAGAGAGACACACAACAGTGGACAGAGCCACCAAATCTCAGGGCGCAGGTGTCAAAAAAAACGCCCTAGCGCTCGAGCTGAGTGGGCCCAGAGCGATGCGGTCAGGGCGTTGAAACGGCTGAACCCTGAGCCAAGCGCCGGCGGCGGCAGTGAGCGTGCAGAGGTCTGAGCGGAATGCAAACGGGCTGCGGTCGGCCGGCTCCTGGCAGCGAGCTCACCCCCGAACGACCTCCACGTCTCTCGCTCAGCGGAAAAGAGCCTGCGTTCGGCGTTCGGCGATACAGCAGCAGCATCATCACCTACGCGCCGAGAGCACCGCCGCTGGACACCGGCCAGAGTGGAGGGGGGGGAAATGAAACGGCCATCACGGCCTCTTATCTTCAATAGGCCTGCACCTCAGAGCGCCGTAGTAAACTTGGAGCCAAAAAAACAGGAAGGCTTTTAAGCATTCACAACGCCCGGGCGGCGACAGCAACATCGCTCCGGTGTCCGAATAAACGCCCCCGGACCGACGGTGGCAAGCGAAAAGAAACTTGCTGCAGAGATATTACCCATCGTGCCACGCGCGGGTCCGCCCGGAGACGTACGGCCCGTCCCAGGACTAGCCCGCGGATCCCGCAGAAGACGGTCGCTCACGGAAACCGAGCGCCTCTTTGTGAACGCAGGCGAATCGGAGGGGCCCCACCCGGTCAGGCGCTGCTTCGAGATCTACGGACAGGCGCACGCCGTTAATTAATTACTCAATTAAAGCCTGTCTGGCATTGTAAACAAATTGGCGGATCAGTGTCGATGCTTGATTAGTGTTTCCAGCCGTCGGGAGAGAGAAGGTGCCAGGCTAATCTTCGCTCGAAGACGGCCTCTCTCCCACCCCGCACCCGTAGTCCGCCAAAAAATAGCGAGTGGCGTGAAAAAGCGGGTGATTATGGTAACGAGCGACCAGCTCGTTAACGAGGCCGGTGGCGCCCTGGGGAGTCTTTGTTCCTGGGCGGGGGCTGATTCTACAGCGGTGCCCAGGGCGAGTGCTTCCATCGCATCTCTTAATTAACACTTTCATTATACGCTTCATAGAATGCAGTGCTAGAACTCAACGCAATATCATTTCAAATATATTATTCAATATATATGCACATGTATAGTATATAACTAAATATAATATTAACAATAATGATAATGATAATAATAATAATAATAATAATAATAATAATAATAATAATAATAATAAAAGTGAGGCTCAATGTATCTGCTTTTTTTTTTAAGGAAAGAGGGTTTGTGGGTTTGTGTGATGTGGAGGGTAGAAGGTGAAACCCTTTTGCTGGTCTTGGTCTCAGCCAACCAGATGGCTGTCTGAGTCTGAGCTCCGCCCCCACCCTGCCCCCATCACCCTGGCGGTCTCCCTGGTGTGGCGATGGGGGAGGGGGTAGGCACCTTTAGCCTGCTGCGCCACCTGTCTCCACCCCGCTCCACCAGCTGATGCTCTCCGCCATTAATTCAATAATGCAGGAGCCCAGAGGGTGGTGCTTATTTAGACCCAATTACGGAGAAACCATGTGGAAACGCACACAGCGCTCTGCTGCCTCCATTAGTGTGCGCTACAGCACAGACGGCTAACCGGGGGCCGCACATGACGGCCAACATCCGGGGCCGTGTGCATAGCGCCGCACCACACCACACCACGCGGAGAGAGGCCTGGAAACAGCATCCAGGTAGTATAGTATAATGGTTAGGGAGCTGGGCTTGTAACTCAGAGGTTGCAGGTTCAATTCCCAGGTTGGGCACTGCTGTTGTACCCTTGAGCAACGTACTTAACCTGAATTGCTTCAGTAAAAAATATCCAGCTGTATAAATGGATTGTACAGAAGAAAAGTAAAAAAAAACGGTGTAAGTCGCTCTGGATAAGAGCGTCTGCTAATTGCCTAAAATGTAAAATGTAAATGTTTTGTCGTCATTTCTGGCGGAAAAAAAATCTAAAATCTAAATAACCAATAAAATGGTTTCCCCCAAATCTCCCAGGGAAGAAAGCAGGGAATTGCACACTTCCATGCAATAACCCCCCGCCCCAAAAAAAAAAAACCAACATAAGATCCACAAGGTGTTTGTGCCTGGCTCAACCTCCATTCAGCTAACGGGTAAGTGTATCACATGCTTGGCGGTGTGATTGATTTGACCTTATTACAAGAGATAAGGGCAAGGAACCTCAGACAAACTCAATCAGTTGTCACTGCACCCTATTGCATTACACCCCACCCACCCCCAACCTCCGGTGCACGGCCCCCCCTGAAAAGACACCCCCCCCGCCGCGCCTCCTGCCCCACATGGGGACATCCATCATCCATTAGTACATCAGTTAGGAAGTTGGGATTGATCGGCCACTCCCTATCGACGCATGACAAACCGCGGCCCTCCGGCCCACACGCGATTGGCTGTGGCCTCATACCATACATGGTGGTTTTCTAAGTGAAGCCAAGGCCTTTCCAAGCGAACCGAAGAGAGGCTGAAGCAGCCCTGATCTGAAGCCCTGTATCTATAAAACACGCATTCAAATGTGAGCGTTGAGGGTGAAGCTGGAACATTTGAGCAGCAATGGGTATTTTTTTCCATCGACGGACGAACGCAATGCGCTGCTAATTTGAAAATCCTTGGCTGACAGGGACATGTTGCGTACGCACAATTTGGGTTACAGCACCGTTGTGTGTGTGTGTGTGTGTGTGTGTGTGTGTGTGTGTGTGGCGGGGTTTACAGAACAGCGACGGTTTACGGTGGTTAGCCATGTGGGCAGTTGAGGCGAGACGGTAAATAAATAAAAAAGTCACAATCAAGTGGCGTCCCAGCTGTTGTGTCCTTTATCACGTGTTATAGGAGGCTCTCTGGGGGAAACCGCACCTCTCCCCTCTCTGAGAGAGGAGACTATTGGGCCGTCTCATCAGGGGCAGAGCAGACACTGCCGTTCGGGGAAGGCAATAAGGGACGTAGTTGTAAAATATCCGGATGCGGATCAATATCACTCACGTAAAGAGCTTAGAGGACGATGGGGTCACACCCAGCGCTGTTACGACGTCACTCCCTCATATAGAAAACACAAGTAAATAAAACCAAAGGCAAGAGAGATACATTTTCAGTAAATTAGGTACTGTGGCATGCACGTCTTGCATGGGTGTTGTTCATTTTGGGGGATAACCCCCAGCACTATGTTTGGGTGGGGGGCACACAGCCCTGATGGAATTAAGCATCACTATGACGCTCTTCTTGAACCCCCCCCTTCCCCCTCCGGTACGGCCACAGTGGCGGGAAACGAGGGAGGAAGTAGCAAGAAGGAGGAGTAGGGGCAAAGCAGAAAAGGCAAAGCAGAAAAGAGAGGAGTGTGTCCCACTGCATCGAGAGACCTGCTGGCTAAAGCGAGCCCTGCTTGTTGAAAAAGCACGGACGGGGAACAGGATGTGTGCCATCATGGCCTGGGCTGTTGCGTTTCAGCCGTACAGTAATGAGTACATAGCAAAGCCAGGCGACAGACTCCCCAGAGACAGGGTTAGACCCCCCCCCCCACACACAGTGCCTGGAGCTCGACTGCCGTTCATCTTCTCCAGAGCTCCGATTAATTAACAATTTTGGATCCCTAATTATGTAGGCCTCTGCATTGATTTTATTTAACCTTTATTTAACTAGCAAGCCTGCCCCCCCACCCTCCCCCCGAGACCTTCGGCAGCAGCTGGCAAAGCTTGAGTGAATGGCAAGAAGCAGAGCACAAGGAATCTGCTAATGCGAAGCTTACCTTCCATTTACCTTCTGATTTGTTCAGGCAAAAAATAAAATAAATAAATAAAAGAATCAGCACCCGGTGCCGCAGTGAAGTTTCTGCTTTTAAGGGCAAAAGAAGTGCAATGCAGCAGAGAGTATCTCGACTAAACCAAAACCAGCATAAACAGTTCTGTCAGGCTGTGTGGGCTCAGACTACAGTACCCCAATGCACACTGCCACAATAGAGAGAAATGCACATAACCCTATGCAGATGTGGGGCTTAGAAATCCAAAGATGCCCTGTGTTTCTCCAGCTGGCATCAGAATCTAATGTACAATAATCTAATCTAAGACGGGAAACTAAGAATGGGGATATCAGGCATCTGATTATTATCTATGGGCAGTATGTGTATTTATTCTAATTCCAGGTGAACACCAAACAGCTTAATAAAAGGCAGTTGTTGGAAATTCTGGGTGTCTCATACTGCTAAGACGCTTTTCCAGTGTGTGGATTTACCTCGCGGTCTGGTATCGGAGGCTAACCGCTGTCTGAATCGACAGAGGGCGTTGCAGTGGACAAGGGCAGCCCACAAATATAAATGGAATAGAGAGAAAACGTTTGGTTAAAAATTGGTTAAAAAAAAAAAAAAAAAAAGTTGAGGTATTGCATGTGTAGGCAGCAGGAGGGTTTCATTAGAATTCCAGGCGAAGTAAAAACAGCTTCATAAAGGTTCTCTTGATTACACGTCGCTCATTTCCCAAATGTTTGCACGAGGCTCATTTAAAAGGTGCTAATAACGAAAATAACCTACTCAACTGTGAGCCAGTGAGGGACCTCTTCCGTTTAGTCCTGCAGACTGATGGAGTGCACGAAACAAAGCAATGCCGCGGGGGGGAAGGAAAATAACTGAATCTAAAGGCTGGTCAAATATTAACCTGCCCTTTTCCCAGCCGTCCCCAGACTGACCTCATGTATCAATAGACGTTTCGAAAAAGGTCACACAGAATGGACAATAATAATAATAATAATAATTAATAATAATATTAATCAGAACCAACAATTAATACATACTCCCAAATTAGACTTCACCTGAAAAAAAGGGGAAATGTGACAGCAGTTTTACGTCTCCGGGGAAGCACAAAAACCGTGAAAAATTCAGCACGAAAGCAAAATGCACAAGTTCCTGTCTTTGTGCCAACAGCACAGCTTGTGCCAGGGAGGGAAGGAGAATGCAGACGGGGAACCGGAGCCCACGCAATGATTTACTGTGGCCCCCAGGAGCTGGATATATTTCCCTTGTTTATCTCTCTGAGCCTCAGCGCCGTGATTACTGCTGCTGTAGCCACGGGGCTAATGATTGACAGCCCTTCGAGCTCGCTCACTCACTCCAGTGCCCGCTCCCACAATGCACTGCAGCCTCTCACAGATCTCAGTGCGCCAGCAATGCCCTCACGCCGAACCGCCCCGCCCGCTTCTCTCTCTCTCGCCGCACGGTGACGTCGCCGCGGAACCGAGGAGCACGCCACGCCACGCGCGGTCGACGTTGCGCCACCATGGCAGAAGTCTGAACTCCACCATCAGGTGACATTGTCCGCCCAATCGGTGCGCTGACATACAGGAGGATACGCACTAAGTCATTAGATCGAATCGAATTGTCTTGGGGGTTTTTTCCGTACTTTTTGGACGTTTAGATACTTGGAAACCGGCCTTTATAACTGAGGGGTGCCAAAAAGAATAACCGCAGGTGATCATTTTAGACAAGAAGATGAGAGCGATGTCTGTCACATGTTAACCCAGTGTGTTCTTTGTGTTCAGACACACTCCATGCTTCCTGTCGTTAATGTTTAACACATGTGCATGGCTTCATTCTGTACTTAGCAGTTTTAATGGAACACTGGGTCCTCGCTGCCACTGTATACACATATCCCACATGCGTCACACAAACCAGGCAGCTGAGCGCGTTTTAAAAAAAAAACCCAGAGCTGTATGAGCTCACTAAAAAAAACTCTCTTCTGCTGCGTAACGGATGGGATGTTTCATAAGGCTGGGGAAAAATAACTCATTATACACGTTTTAACTTTTAATAAACTACGAGGTACCTATGAGCTCTGCAGTACAAAAATGGTACACGTTTCAAATACACTGTAACCAGGCACTGAGAGGGCCAAGAAAAAGAGAATTTTATACGATGGGAACCGGGCTTGGAAACGTCGAACGCTCTTCAATGACGGCCTGAGAAAGAGGAATCCTGTGGTCTCCGAGGAGCAGCTCTGATTGGCCTAAGACCTGTAAACACTACACAGTTCCACCAGGGCACAGATCAGGGGTTGCTTAGCAACTGCTGTTGTGGGGGGGAGGAGGGGGGGAATGCAGGCCTCAACATGAATCCCATTTCTAATGGAAGACGAGCATCAGCAAATAAATACATATTACCCCACGAAAGAACACCGCAACATTTCTAAATATGATTTCTGAAGTGCAAAAAGCCAGCACTGATGCATGCGCAACAGTAACAGCAGGAGAGAGAAGAAGAAGAAGAAAAAACCTTTCATAACTCGCATTAAGCAGTATAAATAACCAGCCGGGCACTGCCTGTATTTTCCCTGTTTTTCTCTCCAACTTCCTTAACAGCCACGATTTGCAATGGCCCAGAAACGTCAGCATGCCGTTATAATAATGAGACTTGAAAACAGTGCGGGGCTAATTTTTCCAGTTTGTGATTCTTCAAAGGACTTTGCTGAAAAGGTTTGAAAGGGAAAATAAATGTTAAAAAAAAAAAGAATATAAATAAAAGGCAAAAAACAAATGAGCAAGCTGATCGCTCTCATGATTCGGCGAGACGAGCCGACATCTCGAAGAAAGGGCAGTAAATTCCACAATTAAAACGTAGTTTATGAGCCGTGCCATTGTTCTATTCTTTCCTGCATTCCAAGCCTCACGTGACAGTGGAGAACATAATAACATACCCACGGGTCCCTGTTAATGTGCAGCCCTCGGCCCCCCTCCACCACAGACCCCCACCACAATCACAGTCCTCACCATCACAGCTCCCACCACCACAGTCCTCACCACAGTCAGCACCACCACAGTCACCATCACCACCACAGCCCCCTCCCGCCCCGACCACCACAGTCTCCACCACAGCCCCCCACCACCACAATCACCGTCCTCATCATCACAGTCCTCACTGGAGTCACCACCACAGCCCCCCCCCCCACCACCACAACCACAACCACAGTCCTCACTGCAGTCACCACCACAGTCACCACCACCACAATCACCGTCCTCATCATCACAGACCCCATCACCACAGTCCTCACCACAGTCACCACCACAGCAGCCCGTCAGGCCCCCCCGATGCATCACAATGCCAACCAGCATTATTCCCCTTCATCCGCAATCTACTGAAGGCTTAACCCTAAACCTAATCTACCCTAATCGGCCCTCTATCAACCCCTGCACAGCCGTGTCGGGCGCTGCCCTCCATCTGGCTGCTGATGTTTGATACCGAGAGTTAGCGCAGGATAATACCTCAGGACATTAGCAAACATGACGAGCCGCCGTTCAGCATCTGCATAGCCGGGCAGTACTAATTACGAGTACCGAGCCTGCGCGCGGGGAGAAAACCCGTTTTTTTACGCTACAAAATGCACAACTTAAATTCTTACGCGCATTCCCTCGGCGCGCACACTGCGCTAAGGGGTGACACGCCCTCGTACCTAAGCTCCGTTTGAAATTCAAGCGACTTAAAGTGAGTCTAGTCACGGCGGCTCTCAAAGCGAAGCTCGCTAGCGAGTGCTAGTGTCTGCGCTCTATGGTAGAGTTCTCTATCACGGCTACCATAGAGTGCACCCCTCGCTCCTAGGCGGTCTGCGGCAGCGTTACCTCGGGCCGCGCTGGCTCCTGCTGGCCCCTGCGAGACGAGCCTCCAGAGCGGCAGCGTGTCCCTGGCTCGGCGCCGGTGGTGCTCCATCTCTCTCCCCGCTCCCGGGCGGATGTTTGCTCAGCTCTGCTGCGTGGCGGCAGCCTTGATCCCACGATGAGCACCACGGCTTACCGTGTTAATCTCTGTGTACTTGCCCTCTTCTCCCCTCTCCTCCACTGACGTCTTCGCTCGGGCACGCCCATACACTACCCCCCCACCCAACTCGATTCAGCACCCCTCCCCCACACAGGCACGCTCCAGACAGGAACTGGCATGAGCCGCGATCCCCTTTCCTGCTGGCACACGGCCGCAGTGGTACAGGGGTCAGCCGTGGCGTCCGTCTCAACGGATCAGACCGGTGGAAGGTCGAGGGGACTGTTGGACCCGACACGTGCCCCGAACGTGATGTGACCCCCACTCAACACGACGCACGGCGTGGTGGTGTGACCAAATGGAAGGAATGAGCCCTTACCCTCTGGCTGATGGCCTTGGTCCAAGGGAATCGCCACGACACCGCGGCATGACAACTTCAACCACAGAGAGCAGGTGTCAGTGGTTCTAATCTCTGTTACGATTAAACCCCAAAGTCCCAGCGGGGCTCCGGAAACACAATAGCCCCCCCAGGGTGGAATGTTCTGGAACAGGAGGTTGTGGTGGCGGAGGTCTCCTGCCAGGGCCGAGATCAGCACGTCCCTCCCAACTGGAAAAGTCCGCCGGAGAGGACAACCTGCTGTCACCCCTACACACACGCACACGTCTCCGCTGGGGGTCCGGGCTTACAGGGTTCAGCTGGGGGCGTTGGCTCCACTAACGCCGGGCATGACAACGCTGCCTTGCGGCAGGCTAGCCAGCGGCTGTCCTCCCAGGGTCAGGCTCAGTGACGGGCACGTGGACCGGTGTGCCTCTCAGACCACCTTCGTTCTCGAAAGTGTGTCACACGATCAACGAGCCAAAGGCACGGTAAACCTGCCCGAGCTTTCTGCCCCCCCTCTCCCTCTGCGAGGGTACGGTGACTTTTTTTGAAAGTCGAAAACCATTCAGGTGTGAGAATATTGAGTGACCGATTTGGAATGAGAGGGTGGAACAGCTTATTTCCCCATGTCTCGTTTTTTTCCCATCCCCCTGACCCCCGGTAATCGGACGGGGTCAGGAACACGCCGATTCATTACTGTCAGCGGGAAGCTCCTAGTGGGTGATGCAGCAGCATGCTGGAAATTAGGTTTTCAGAGCAAACACATCTAGACGTGTTTATCTTGGTGTTTAACCAGTGCCAGGGGAGGGAGGGAGGGAGAGAGAGAGAGAGAGAGAAAAGAAAAAGGTGAAGATAATGTTCTCTCAGTCTGAGTAGAGACTGATTCTTAAGGGAGATATGAGGGAAACATTAGTGAGATTAGACACTGGTAAGTGGGGAGGGGGTAAATTTAGGGTAAAAATAGAAAACAAAGGCGGTGGGCATAGCGATTTCTCTACAGGTGCGATGACGTACGGCCTGCTTGCGGGTCAGCGGCACAAGGCCCACTTCCCGCGAGGCTGCTGACAGACTGACAGTGCCCGCGAGGGAGCAGACTGGCAGTGCCCGGGAGGGAGCAGATGTCATTGTGGCTGTGCTGATGCAGCGACCAGGGAGACCTGTGGGTAATCGCTGCTGGATCCCCTGCCTGATAGCGGTAATCAAGCCAGGGCCAGAGAGCAGACACATGCACTCACACACACACTCTCAATATTTACACACACACGCACGCACGCACGCACGCACGCACTGCTCAGGGCTCTGGGCCCTTCACTCACGTAACCCCATAGCCCTGTAATCACAGAGCTCAGACACACTGTAACCTCACTTAGGCGGTCTGTGGGATCAATGGCCCAGGAACACAGCACTGCCCACCTCCACTCCCACTCTCCACAGAACTGTGGCAACATTTTGGAACCTCCATGCCAAGATCCACATTGAGATTTTGGAAACACCACTTTTTCATATTTAGAAATACTGCCACAAACACACGGGTAGGTTGTTGTCCAAAAAAGTTTGTGGAAGCGAGAAGCTTTTCCTCACCGGAGTTGGCGATGGGCATAGCCCGGAACTTTCTAATCTGTACCAAAAAACGGACCTTTCGGCTCTGGGTGGGAGCCCCGATCGGGGCTGGCGATTGGCTGTCCGCCCGGGGAGGGGGAGGGAGAGCCGGGACGAGCTCGTCGAGGAGCGTAAGGGCGGCCCTAGAAAGTAGGTGGGTGAGTTCCGTCTCGGAGGAGGCGGGCCATCGCTGGCCTCGGGGCATTAGCTTGTTCCGTAGTGACGGGATGCAGGCTCGTTGGGGAGGGCGAATCGAAATAAATAGAGGGTATAATTGGCCACCAAATTGAGAGAAATCGAGGGGGAAATCAAAAACAACATAAATTAAAAAAATTACGAAAAGAAGTTAAACCTGACCTTCAGGTTGATCAGTAAATCACTGATTAGTGATGCGTCACTGATCAGTAAATGTCATGACAGAGCAGCCTCCTCCTCCGTCCCCCGATTCAAACCCCTTAAGCGCTCGGAGGGTGTCATCCGCGCGCTCATTAACCGCCATTCACAATCAAAGCCGTGCCTTACTACAGGAGATCGCATATCGCATTTTGCACAATGAGATACAGGGTGGATTCCTACACATTCCATCCACGTTTCGATCAGAGGAAGGCGAAAGAGGAACGACCGGAGACGGAGCGAAGAAAAAAGAAAATCCACGAGGACGAACAAAGCGGAGGAGAGAAGGATGAGGAAGAGGATTTTGTTTACCAGACGACTGGAGAAGACAGAGGGCCGGCCACTCTCCCCGATAGAATCCCAAGCCCACTGGGGAATGCAGAATTGATGAACTCACTCGGAGTGCTTGGCTTGTCACGGATCTCCGCTTATCACCGGCACGCAAGGATGGAAATGACTCGAGAACGGTGTTAACGCCAATGGAAGCGTTCCCCGCCGCGAGCGATCGCTCAAAACACGCCCACGGCTTGTCGCCGTTGAGTCGGAAGTTCGATAGCTGGTGGAGAGTAGTTAACGGCTCAAGACACAGTTCAGTACACGCATGCGAGCAGGTGTGCGGCTCAAGAGGTATGCTCACTGAGACATGAACAACAAAAAGAGGAATATAATATAATAAGTAATACAGAACATATCATATAAAATATATATATATATAAAATATATAAAATATAGTAAATAATAATATTAGTCATATTTATAACACACTTTCCATTGTGAGACAATCTCAAAGTGCTAAAGGGTGCATAAAATCTAAATAAAAACAGGGATATATTCCTCATTGGCAGGGTTCCAGTATGGATCAAACTTTGTTGCTCAATCACTCCCTCTCTTTATCCCTCTCTCGGTCTCTCACTCCCTCTCTCTATCCCCCCCTCTCTCTCTGTCTCCTCCTCAGTAGAGGGGGAAGAGGGGCCAAGGCAGCAATGCCCAGCAAAACCAGAAAATCCTTCTCATCAAACATAACAAATACCATCTGTGCTTGCTGAGAGGCTCATGAGTCAGCCGTGGGAATGGCTGCTTTCTGGTTCTGAGGGGACACCAGGAAGGAGGAGGGGGGAGAGAAATTACGAAGAGGGTGGGAGGCGGATGTGGGGAAAACGATACGGGGACTGAAAAGCGTCTTCTGAGCCGCCGCGCGGAGCTCGCCTGACTCAGAGAGGAGAAGAGCGGGGTCTCTGGGGCCACTTGGTGTCAGCGACAGGGCTGCTGGAATCGCGCCGCTGTGACCCCCGCGCGACCCTAATTCTCGCCCCGCTGGCGGTACACGGTGGCGCACGACGGCGGCTTTCACGTCACATTAACACGTTGTCGCAGTTCAGCCGTACGTCGTTCACGGAGAACACAAGGACCCGCAAGGGGGAGTAACACACACATCGTCACAGGAGGACAGAAAGAAACATGAATAAACACATTCCTTTAATAGGACTACACTCGATTTGGACTTGTCCAAGCGGCGACACAAGCCTCACACTTCAGTGAAGGGAGCGCGCGCGCTCACAGCTCACACACCGCGCAAACATCGCAGGGCAAGACTACGAGCCGGGGGCACGCATTCCGCAGAACAGTGCTACTTGGGCTATTTCCTCTAGAACACTGCCCTGCACTTGGAAAAAGAGCTACACATTCAGACTGCGACTGCGATGGCACACCGGCCACAAAACTCGCGAGATCTGCAGGACGAGATGCCCTCGGCATTATCTCAGCTACGAGACGGCCGTAGGCAAGGGAGCCACGGGCAGTAACACAGGCAACAGATGGCGGGAGAGTCTCCCTCAAACCGCAGTCGCGCCGGCACACACAGACAGCACCATGACACCATATAAAGCCAAGCCCATAAATATCTTATGAAGCCCGGTGCATTGTGGGCCGGGCGCGGCCCGCGCGAGCGTGGGAGCGCTCGGAGAGGGAGCCCGGATGAACCGCGGGGCTGAGATGCAGCACGTACAGATTCCAGAGGGCAGCAGGCCCCTGATTGAATTCCTATTCCGAGTTTGGCGGCTGCAATCATCTCTGCCAGATTCGCATGGCGCGTCAACCCCGGCCCACCCACCCCTTAAAAAATAAATAAATAAATACAGATACATTCATAAATAAATCAATACAACGGAGGTGTTGTTGTACCACCAGGGCAAGTGGGGGAGTTCCCAATTCCCAAGAACAAGAGGTGAATTGGGGTGGTGGTGGGGGGGTTAAAATGTGCCATGCAAATCTGGCAGAGATAATTGCAGCCACTGAACTCGGAATGGGGGGGAGGAGGGGGTAACTGTCAAGTCGTCTTATTTTTTCCCTGAGCGAGTGAGTGAATGTGAGGTGGGGGGGAATTTGATTTGATTTATGCATAAAATTAATGAAAGCTGCTGTTAGCAGGAGTTTTTGAATCACCGCTTGAGTGAGGGCAAGCATCAGGCCCCAGTGCATAAATTAGTCAGTGTGTGTGGAGGCTTTGTTCATTTTACATCACTGGGGGCATTCATTACGAAGGTTAACAATGAAAGCCAGCATCTGCAGAACAGCTGACTTGCGAGCTACAGTGGACAAGAGGAGAAGGTTTAATAGCGGACTTTAATAGCTGCACAATAGAATCCGCTGATAGCCACAGAGAAATGAAGACGTAAGAAATGTTAACCGCGCTCCAAATGAGGAGGTGTGCAAAGGTTCTCTGGAGAGGTGGGCCATTCTATTTACCTCTGGACTTGTTACATTTTTTACATTATTTTTTTGGAAATTGCCAAGTGTATCCAGGGCTGGTGTTGGGCTGAAAGAGTTCTGACAAGTACAAGGGAAAAGAACAGGGGGAAGGGGGAAGGGGGAACCAACAGTAAAAAGCTGTCAATCTGTTGCGTTTCGTTGAAAAGGTCAAAAAAAACTTTTCGCAACACACACAGACAAAAAAGCAGATTGTGGGATGTTCACTAACAAATTGAAGACAGAAATGCATATATTGGCAAAAGACGGGTAGCGAATGCCCTTGTGGCGGTGTGGCGCGGACCGTTTCGACCGCGGCTCTGTTTGCATCTGACCAACAGGAGCTCGCGCGGCACCCTGGGAGAGAGACGGGCAACATATTTGCTTGGTTTCCAAGGAAACGGTGCACTTTGCCAGGGAACTTTCTGGTCTCATTACAGTGTGTGCCATGAAGACCCGACTCTGCCGATTCACTATGCGTGTGTGCGTGGCTTTTTTCCACAGGAAATAAATAGATAAGCAATTAAAATAAACACAGAGGCTGAATTGGGAACGCGAGCAGAGAATTTCACCTGCACAGTATGACTGAAGGGGTGGGGGCACACTTATTACACCTCTGCTGCATTCTTTAGGGCGGGACAGAGTACTGGAGTGTTAAGAGTCACATCCATAGTGGAGGGAACTGCTGTTCCAGGAGGGGGTGCGGAGGTGGAGGAGGTGGGAGGAGGAAGAGGCGGAGACAGTGAGTGTAGGGGCTTGCTGTCTCCCACCACTCAAGCCCACCCAGCCTACGATCTTTAGCTGAGGTAGTGAAGCACAACAGAGAGAGAGTAGTCTGTTCAATGTTTTTGACCCTGAGACCCCAATAAATATGCAATGCTCTCTCAGAACCCACAGCAGACAGCAACAATAAACTTGATATACAGGAAATAAAAAGGGAACGATATTATTTAAGCAGTACATAAATAAATAAAACCATACACCCAATACAAAAATATACATTTAAAAATGTATTTTGAAGATGATCTGAATATAATTTGGATACTATTTGAAAGCACTGAAACAAACAGTTAGTTAAACTGATGTTTAAAGCTTACTGGACTGACCGAATTAATTGCTGAAGTAAGACTAAGACTTAATCTGATGCCTTTAGAAATGTGCGATCAAAGGTCAGTGGTACAGAAGGAGCAGCCACCGTGCAACAAACGCTGAAGACCGTCATGTACTCTCGTAGTCTTCATCACGCGGGCACGATCTACGGTGCGTCTCTGTTTGCGTCGCTTTTATGAGCAAAGGGAGCCCGGTCTAAGACGCTGAGTTCGGGGCGGAGCAGCCGGCTCCGTTTAAGAAGAGGTCTTCGTGATAACTACATTTTGCCCAACAGTGCTTTGGACTCTGAGCCTCTGTTCGATCTATTTCAGCTTCTCGCCGCCTCTCTTCGCTGTCGGCCTCACCCCGGCGACCTGCTCTCCATAGAACTCTCACGAGACAATTCGAACTCCACTTCCCCTCGCGTTCGCCGCTGGCGACGGAGACCGGCAGTTTATGTCTTATATCTAACAGCACCAAAGAAGATATGCATCGCTGATTCACTGCTCTCAAAACTATTTCAATCCATGTGCTTATCGGCAGTTAAATATAGAGCCCTCACTGCTGGGGCCGAATCCCTGATTGTTATCATCAGCGTAGTTATTATGGCGCTGAAATTATGATTAAAATGGGGCCGGTAGATTTTTGCATTCACGTCAATGGATCAAAGTCAAAAACATTTAAAAGTTTGAATGAATTCCAATGGGTGCTCTGCTTTGGTACGGAATGTTTAATGTTAACATTAGTAGCTAAATTAATCAAAATGGTTTAATGGTGGCCCTTAATGCAAGATTTGTTGAGTGGTGTTTGGGATGTTTCACCTGTAATGCCATAGATCACCTTTACAACAGACCCTGAAAGTGCAAGGTAGACAGAATATGGATGAAGTTCTGTCACAACCACCCAGGCATTGTGTTTCCACTAGATAATGCTGTCTTTCAGAACAGAAAAGGACACGGGATATTAATAGCCCACTTTCTGAAACGTGATACGTTTCGCTCTGAATAGCGCAAATAAGGACAAAATCAAGCCTCTGTGCTGGGGGGAAAAATGTCCTGCTGTCAGGAATTTATAAAACCAAGATTGCGGACGTTTTCTAACGCAACTTGGCACATGGCGTAAATTATTCTCAATGTCCCTTGAATGATTTGATAATGGCTACATTAATCCTGACAAGTCGACAGCTACAAAGTGATTTTTGAAAACTAAGCTGCACTAAAATGGCTACAATTAAATGACAGGTGTTATCCTGTACAGACAGGTGAGACGTGATTCTTGAATCATTAATGACCCCTCCACCGCACTATAAAAAGCACTATCAAAACATCGTAACTTGAATCCTCAATAGAAAAGCTTGTGATTGTTTGAATATATAACTTTGGGGTAAAGGCACAAAGAAACATCCGGAAGAGTGGGAACATCTAATAGCAAAGAACACCATTTTTACGCAAGCTTCAAATGTCAGAATCTGGGCAAATGTTTTGAAGCACTTGACTAAAAGCTCTCAATAGCTGTACTCTAACATTCCCACAAAAAAACTAAGTAGTCCTTGTATTGTACAATAAAATCTCAAGACCTTCAGGGGTACTCTTGCGTTTTTCAACAACAACATTGAGGCTAATCATCACAGAATGGCAACGACCTTGTTTTTTCCCTCCCACCTTGTGTAATTCACACTCATATTGATTTTTTGTGTGCACAAATAACATGCAGATTCCCTGGTTGTGAAAAAAGGGGGGGAGAGGACAAAAGAGGCAGGGTGGGAAAAATAGATTGTAGAGAGCATATCGGGAGGCTGGAAGTCGGAACGGCAATCCTGGAAGTATTCAGTGGCTGCAGAAGAAAATGGAAACTGGAGATACGTGCGGTATGAATTCTGTGCCAAACCCCAGCCCCCCCAAAAAAACAGGCAGAAAACAACTGGCGGAAGTGAGACAGAGGTACAGGGTGCATCTATTATTGATGCATGTGTGAAGATGTTACAAGGCAGGATTTCCTCAAAGAGGTTCTGGCGAGCGCACTGAGACACGGAAGATTATGTCTGTACGGCTGCTGAAGAGTTCGATTGGCAGATGCGGGGAATTCGAGCCCAAAAGCAAGACGTTCCGGGCTGAAACCAGAGCAGCCGTTGGGCCGGCCGGTGTTGTCTGAAGCTCGATGTTTCAGGCGTAAGCGCTTTGACAGGCGTTTAGATTTGACGGGCGCAAGTGGCTTGGTTTACAGTAACAGGTTTGTGCAGGTTAGAGAGAGAGGTTAGAGAGGTTGTCCATGTTAAAACCAAGACCCCTTCAACAACATGGCCTGGCCCGCCAGGTACGTGCAATCATAATAAAAAGTCATTTTACTGCTGTGTATTATTGCGAATGGACTTGGCTGTTGGAATTAGCCTAGCTAGTCATTTATAATTTAGTATAAATTTCCTTTATCTTCATTTTCTTTCAAATATCGAGAAAACCACTCAATGTCACAGTCGATATTTTGTATTTTTGGAAAGGAAACTCCTCAGAAAACTGTACAAGGGTGAGGGATACCTTGCAAGGGAGGTGACTCTTGGCAGAGATCACAAAGTTGGCTGTGACCACTGAACCGCTGTGTGTGTGTTAGAGCAAGCTGGAGTACGTGGGGACATTCAAGGACAAATCCTTCCTTTCTGCATGTAGGAACAGCCTAGACTAGCAAAAAAAAGCAAAAAAAAAAAGCAAAAAAAAAAAAAAAAAAGCTAAGCACTGGACCTGCAACTCCCAGCAGGCAACACGACGTTACACCACACTCAAGGCTTCTGCCTGCTTTAAAAAATATATACATTCGCTTCAGATTTTTTTCCTGTGTTTCTCCCAATTTAGTGGTCAATTATACCCTCTATTTATTTCAATTTGCCCTCCCCACATTAACTCACTGCCCGTCTCTACGAGGCAAGCCAATTGCCCGAGGGTAGCAAACTCCGCTTCCTTCGAGACGGAATTCGCCCACCCAAGTTCTAGAGACCCTCTTACGTGCTTCTCAGAAGATTTGTGCCAGCTGAACCTCCCCCCTTTCCCTGGGGCGGACAGCCAAACGCCGCCCCCGATCGGGACTTTCCGCCAGGGCCTGGTCTGGCACAGTCGGGTTTTGAACCACGACCTTGATAGGCAGCTCACACTTGTAAATGGGTGCGTTAGACCGTTACGCTATCAGAGGTCCCTTAGGGCTTCTGTGGTTTCACAGATTTACAGAGTTTAGCATCACCGTCATATAGGCCTACACCGCATCTGCTCTGATTATGTTGTTGGTCGTTGTTATGACTACATTTGCAGGTGTTGCGTTTGGCTACCCACATTTGTACGTCTATGTATCTGTGCATCCATCGGTCCAAATATAAGGACCACAGCTTTTAACCAGTAGAGGTTGGCACTGAATCAAAAGGGATGAGGGTCTGCAATCTCTAAATGCGCCATTTATTCAGGACAAACCCTAACCCACTGAGCTGCAGAACATATGTGTGAGAGAGACTAGAAAACACAGTGAATAACATGTGGTTGACTTGCTGGGAACACAGTTCTGACCAGTGGAACAAAATGGACTGGCCCCACCTGTTCTCTGAAACATCACACAGCGACAGAACACCAGACCATCCATGAACACTGACCAGAATTAGAGAAAAGAGCTGTGTTTCAGACAAACTAATCACAACATTAGTACCCCAACCTGTACCCCAATTTCAACCTGTACCCCACTGACAGTCTCATTCAGAACTTAAATCTGGCTTGAGAAATTCTCCCCCCCACCCCCAAAAAACCCCATTTTGTTCGTAATTCTGAAATCTGTCATCGCAATTTGTCTGAAATCTATAGAGTACCATCTTGAGCCACTTATTTTTAACTCTGCACTACACGTGGAGCTTCCCTTCCTTCCCCAGCGCATCATTCCCCACACACGCATGTTGTGCAATTCAACAGAAGCTGAAAATACACTGTCCTGAAGTTAAAGAATGGAATCTGGTAAATACAGTCAGTTGGCAGTGAAAAGAGAAACCCACTTTTCACTGCACTATCAAAGCTGGTGTCTGGCACTCATTCAGATCCACCACCGCTGTCATTTCTCTCTAGTCGGGCGATGTAGTGGTGGAGACTCGGGCAGTGTGAGCCGGGCGCTGTACTGCTGACGGGCGGAGCTGTGGGCGGGACTGGGTGAGACAGAGGAGGGCGGGGCCTGGGGATCACCACATGGACACTGCGCCAGCCAGCAGGGCAACAGCTGCACAGACTACCTGCTGCCAACAGCTCTCACAGGTCGTCTGGTCTCTCCCTGAATACAGCCATACGCATGCACATTCTCACACATGCACGCAAAAACAAATATACACACATGCGCACACACACACAACACACACACACACTCAGGGGTGAGGTAAGTGCGTCTCCTTCCAACCAAAGGGCATCTCATATGGGCCTGCTTTACATTTGTCGTTGGTTACTGTTGTGATCATGGAATAAAATTGGTCATCAATCACCTCCTCAATCAACTGTTATTAAAATTAAAATCATTCAATTATGGAAAATAATCACACAAAGGAGCTAAACAAATACGGCATTTAAGCAGCAGGGGGTTGGGGCGGTGTCTCGGGGAACAAAGGCCTTTCTTACATGCCATATTTCCATCCAGCGAGAATGCCATCCTTAGATCATGCTGATGCCCGTGGTGTGCAGTCAGCAAACCGCTTTTGATCCAGCAAAAAAGGTCACGGAGATTAAACACACAGAATCAGCTCAAATATCTGCCTGCCTTATACAAAGCGGAGAGAAAAAGGCTTTTTGAACCGGACGAACACGACCCCAAACATCGTCCACCTCCAGTCCCGCTCCAAAGCCCACGATCTGAGCATCTATTACAGCGCGATTAAAGACAGAGTTAGTCCAGCATTAGCACACTCGGTGCGGCAGTATCAAGTGGAGCTTTCTGGGACAGGATTGAGGCCTCATGGGGCACAGCTGATTTCTTAAGCAGATATTTGTATGCTCTGTATTTACATATTTAATGTGTCTGATTATGGCGCTGGTCACTGACGAATGCACAGGGGAGCGGCACGGGAGCCACTGTGTCGGCGGGCGCGTTTAAAACTGGCAGGATGTGACTGTGAGCATGTGATCTGGCGATGTTCAATTGAAGGTCACCGACTTCCACCACAAATTTTTCTCAGTGAGATTTGGCATCAGTAGACACGATTTTTGGATTGCCACGCTCCCCCCTCATTCAAAATAAATACATTGAGCTTGATATCAAAGCCCAAAAAACTGTTTGACACACAGCAGACACAAAGTCAATAAATACATTGACAAAGCCGGAAGCTCATTTGCAAACATGAAAAAAAAGATGAGAGCCGACTTATACTCCTAAGCTCTTAACACTATTTGTTTAATATTCTGGAACTCTGAACTTTTGACTGCTTGGTGAAGCATTACACTGCTCACTAGGTGGACTATCTGCACTAGAATCAATAAATCAATAAAGAAATCAATCAATTAATCAGTCAATATTTGTTGGTATAGCACCATTTATAGGTCTGTTTATATGGAATTTCCAGATGGAATAAAACATGTAATATATATATATGTTTATTTCTTTCTTTTACACAGAAAGTTGTCAATGCCTGGAACAGCTTGCCAGGCCAGGTAATAGTGGCAGAAACACTTGGGCTATTCAAGTCTAGGCTAGATGCAGATTAGGACATGATGAGCCGAGGTGGGCTGGATGGCCCGTTCTCGTAATTATGTATTCTTATGCAAAAAGTGTTTAAAACCCCCCAGACAAAACACTTCTGAGCCAATGTGGGAATTATTGAAAAATGTCCCATGTTTCTCCCAATTTGGTTGCCAATTATACTCTCTATTTATTTAAACTCACCCTCCCCCGCAAGTCCGCCGCCTGTTCTCCGGTTCGAGCCAATTTCCTGAGGCCAGCAGGTCCGCCTCCTCCGAGACGGAACCTGCCCACCTACTCTTTTACAGGGACGCCCTTCTGCTCCTCAATAAACTCGTGCCAGCTCACCCTCCCCCTCCCCTGGGACGGACAGCCAAATGCCGCCCCAATCGGGGCTAACGGCCAGGGCCAGTCTGGCACAGACAGGTTTCAAACTGTCCATAGAAGGCAGCTCACACTCGTACAGGACCAGCCAAAGTACAGGGGCGTTAGACCACTATGCTATCTGCCAGCCATGGAAAATTATTTTCTGACCCCCTTAGAAGGCAATTGGGCTCTGGAAAATGGTGGGATACACAGAATAACAGCACATTTACACACTAAAGACAAACAGAGAGAGAATGCTCAAGAATAATGCCAATAAAGGCTAATCAAAATGCAGTCTATTCAGGTCTAACCACAGTTAGTCTGGATACAGCAGACCATGGTGACCAACAGGGAAAAGACCCTTCTGAAAGAAACCACACCCCTTGCCCATAAGTCACTTCCCGAGATTTCAGTGGCAGGGTGACCCAACATCACAGCTGGATACTCGGGCCAATCAAACATTGAAGTGCACCCCTGAGCACGCTGTCATGCTGGCTTCCTGCCTGATTACGAGTAACTTGATTGAGAAAGACAACCAGACTTCCCGGGGTTTGACACATGGGAGGCTCACGATGCACTGAAGAATCTGTGTGCTGCTCCTGTTAATATCCAGTCAAAACCCATTCCGGTGTGGACAAGGTGCGGCTAACCGCTCTCATTCACAGCAAGAAAGCTAATCAAGCTCTCCTGCATGTGAAATCTCTGTCCAGTTGAGATGAATTTCAGAAAAAAAGAATACACCTGTCACGTAAGGGCCAGTCACTTCCATTGGGAACAAAGGAAAGAAAAGGAACTAGAAAATCACATTTCAGCCATTTACACAGTCATGCTGTAATTTACGGCTACAGAGGCTGAGAGAAGGGAGGGAGTTAACACTCCTCCAGGGCACAAAGCGCTTTGCTTGACTCAAGCTTCTGAGGAGAGAACTGTTCAGTTTCCCCGCATGGGCTCTCACACACTCACACACACGCACACCGCATACACATGTACGGGCAAGGACATACCCTCATCAGGTGGGAGGGAGTAGGTCGCTCGACAATTTGTGGTTTTGTCAGTAACCTGGTGTAGTCCGGCCCACACAATACAATTTCTCCAGCTTACAGCCTCGGGCCGTTAAAAGGGCAACGCGCACATTAACTGCCACGGCCACACCCAGGAGGCGTCCTGTGCGAAAGACCCCTTTAATCCACGCCGGGCCCGGCCGCTCCGCCGCCTCGCCGCCTTTGAGGAGCAAGAACAATCCGCAGGATTCTAGGTGCAGCTATTGCGCCCATAAATTTGCCTGAATGTCCCTGTCATTCAGATGTCCCCCCCATCTGCCTGCTCCCATGGTAATGGGCCCCTTGTTTCCCGCTATTAAAACTGGGGCGACGTGCTTTATGGGCTGTTCTACAAATCAATCCCAGCCACTGCCTGCTCTGCCCATTAACACTGGCGGATTCTCCCCCCCCCCCCCCCTTTTCACGAATGGTTGACGCAATGCACCGCGATGTACAGTGAGTTATTCTCCTCCTCCTCCTCCTCGTTCTCGTCCTCCCACGTGTGCAGCAGAGTGGCTTGGCCTTTTCCGGAGCGTTTACCGCGCGCGCCTTCCTCCGGAGACTCGAGCGGGAGAAATACAGCCGGCCCCGGCTCCTCGAGGGCCCCAGGCCGACATTAACCTTATAAAACAAAAGTAATAGGTCCAGCCTCGGCCTCCTGCGCCAATGCACTGTAATACACAATAACAACAGCACGATTTATCTCTCCAGCCTGCACTTATTCTCTCTCTCTCCTCTCTTTCTCTCATTCTCTCTCTTTCCCTCTCTCACTCTGGGTGATTACCCGATGCGACACACCTCTTCCAGGCCTTCTAAATACAGAATATAAATATTCGAAATATAAATATTGCCAGTGCGTGGCCTTGTCTCAGTCTGTGGTGGAGGGAACCGCATGTCCGCACATGCGCAAGCCCGCGCGTTAAATCCACCCAAGCCAGGGGAGAGCTGCCGCCGACGACATTCAACGGCTAAAATCACGAGCCTTTATTACCGAGTTTCCAACCACTTCTCCCTCCTGTGAACAGCGGGTAGCCCCCTCCCTCTGTAACAAGGGAGGTCGAATTCCTGCTCAGGGCCCCCTCAGCCGCCATTCCTTCACTTAAGACGCACCGTTAGAAACCTGCCCCGTTTGACATCTGCCAGCGCGACTGTAATACACCGACCAGGCGGATCCGGAGGGCTTACAGGGTGTAGCCCTTTTTCACGCCGGTCGGCAGAGAGAGAGAGGGGGAGACGTGGAACAGACGTGTTTACAGCACGCATTCCTCAACGGAGCGGCAGGCAGACGCACAGAAGCACGGTCGCAACCCCCGGCCCCCCATCCCCGATTGGTTGAGTCGTGGATGTCACTGGCGTCCGGCTTCTTCAAACCCTTTCGCTGAAGTCACGGGAGAGCTGCAGAACAGCCTGTCCTCGCTCACGCTTTTTGGAGCCCGACCTGATCTTGTTGCGTTGATCAGCTCTTTTCGTTGCATTAGTGGAGTCAAAATGGAGGTTAAGATTAGCGATGGTGCTGTATATGGGCATACCCCGCCCCCATGGGTAATGTTAAAACCTTGATCTCAGCTGGGAGAGGGTCACAGGGCACGGTGAGGCAGCTCGATAGCGGTAAGAAAGGTGAACCGGACAGTCTGACCCTGAGCCCTGCTGCCGCTGTGTCCTCCTTTCGGACGAATTGCAGGCGTACACGAAAGGCTAATTTTCCATGCCGTCTTTATTTAGCCTCAACTTACGTAAGCTTAACATAATCAATGAGTGAATAAAGATGCCAAAGAAGGAACGCTTCACCCCAGACGGAATACCTCATCTTTGTGCAGGATATCTTCCAAAAGAGTGGCCAGTAAAGGACGCTGTTAAAATAGCTCAATTTATTCCAGAGTACAGGTCAGAGTTCAGCACTGTTTGTTTCGCAGTCGATAAAGTGAAATCAGACAAAAGGCAGCAACCAAAGAGAAAACCTGCAGGAGCAGACTCTCCTATGATATGCTCTCACAACATTGAGCCCATTTAAAGGACTCATTATTTCAATGAGTTTTCTCTCTTCCTCTCTGACAGCAAAAATCTCAAGGTGCTCAAAAATAAAAATGTGAAGAAAATAGCCCAAAAAAAAAAAAAACATTGAAGGAAAATGTGTCCTTCAATACAAGGCAGTATTGCCTGCCTCCCGATATAAACATGTTTTTATTACACTAACAGTGGGAAAGATTCTGCCCAGAACTCTCACAACGATCTACTACTTTGCCTGGTAGATTAAACCCGCGTATTAATATAAACAAAGCCATACCGCGGTGCCATTATAACGACAGCTTTACAATTATCATTAGCCTTGTTGGCGGTGGCTCGTGATGGCGCGACGGCGATAGGACAGCGCTGCCGTTAAACCTCGTGCGGTTATTCAGGTGCAAATGGAACTTACCTATTGCCGCATCGGCGCCAAGATTCCCACAGCACCGGAAAGAAAAGAAAAAGCGACAACGTTAATGGTGCGTGCACCAAGCCGCTCCAATCATCAAAAGAGCAGAGTGCCGAAAATTGCTACTCCGGCTTTTAGTCCCGCCGTCGTAATAATCACATAATAGACTAGTCCTCCTTTTGCGCCCTTGATGCAATCCACGCTGCCTCACACAATTAGCCTGCTTTGTGACGCAGGCTACATCTAACGCCCCTGCCGGGCCTGTGGAGCGACTGGAACGCCGGAAAAGTAACGACAGTGGGCAGAAATTATTAAACGCCGCTGCGTATCGCATGGACGTTATTACACCCTCGGCAGGCTACTGGCGTGGAGCCCAATACACACAGTGGCAGCCAGCACTCTAGCGGTTTTCGGGGAGTCGAATCCCCGCAGGTTACAAGCGGAAACGCATCCTTCGCCCCTGTAAGGTTGTCGACACACTTAGTAATGGCAGATAAGCCCATGAAATATCCAATTAAAATAAATTTGTCAAGTACATTGGTAGGCATGCAAGAGCCTGATAAATAAATAAAAATGCCCCACCTCGTCTAGACGGCTAAATCATCTCACGCCGGATATACCATGAAAGAAAAAAAGAAAAGAAAAACTAATTTAGGTATGAAACTTACAATCTCGTACGCATGTTTGGCTAGGCTCCTTGGACGCTACAGCCATAGTGGGTCCATAGTGCTAGGGTAAACAGTAGAGAAAACAGTATATGTGATGTGGAGTCACCCGTTCTGGCCCAGAGGCGGACTGTGACTCTTCCGCACTCGGGGATGGCCTAAATATGGCCGGGACCTGACACCCGACCCCGCGCAGACCCGGGCTGCGTTTGACGCCCGCGTCCGTGCGGCGTGTCACGTCACGGTGTCACCATGTCACTGACACCGCCGCTTCCCCCACCTGTCCCTGCCGCAGGCTCTGCCACTCAGGATATTGGACCAGTCTCGACCCCCTCATCTGTCAGCGGGCATTGCACTACTGAGTTATGTGGCATGAGTCCCCTCAGCTTGCCGTCGCACTCTGATGATGTCACAGTGACTAAAGACCGGCACAGAGCCCGTGTCTCTCACGAGGCCAGAGTCTTCAGGGAGGCTTAAATCAGGGCGAGACAATGAGGGCGCCGCAGAAGCGCTAATAGCTGGCAGATGCGGTGATAAGCACGGCCCGCGGTCGGTAATAGATTACCTCGTGTCAGAAATGTCCGCCACACTGGCCGCTGAACAATGCGTTGCTGTAATCAAATTAATTGGGAGTGCACACTGTACTGCTGCTGTTATCAGCGAGTATTAAGTCATTCTCGTCCTGGCGAGGGTCCAAGGCAGATTGTCGTCAGCGGTGAGAGTAATTTGACTGACCTGACTTTCTCTCTCGCCATTCAGAGAGTTAAGCTGTTTTATTTACGATACTTTTTGACTCTGTACAACTTCTGTCTCCAACATTAGGGGAAATATACTGTGTATATATATATACTGTATATATGAATATATTTGGAATGACTGAGTAGTGTATTCACATGTATTAACAATGATGCTACCATCTGTCTCAGAATAAGTGAATATGCTGTATATTGCCATGCAGGCAAGTACAAAACATCGTTATTCAAGACCAACATGAATGCAAAGCAGCCCGTGACTCATTCTTCAGTGTGCCAAACCTCAACCGACATTGGCCCCTCTGGCCCCTCCATTCCCCCCTTCTCCTAAAAACTTTTGCAGGCCCCATCTCCACCTCAACCACCCCGCCCCCTCAACCGCCAGCCGGTACTCCCGCAGTAGTTAGGAACCCTCCCACTTCATATATAACAAAGTGCTCGTGAAGGAGAGGTGGGTTGTTAGGGTTGCCATGTTGGTGAGAGATTCCGGGCCCAGCTGCCGCAGTATAGACGGCTTGGAGAGAGAATTCTCACAACCCCGCCCCCCACCCAGCTACGCGAAAAGAGCAAACAGAGATGATGAATAACACTCCTTTCACACACTGCGCTCGCAACACAATCGCCATCCTGAAAAGAGGCTGTTGTCATGACAACCAGCAAGCCAAACTGTGCGTTTTTTTCTTCCTCTTTTCTCCTCTCCCTCAAAGTAATTAAAAAAAGGGGGGGGGAAAAAAGAAAAAAGAAAACAGAGAGCAAGAGAGGTAGAGGTGTGAGATGAGAAGAATCTGTCTTCCCGTGAAACGTGCACAATCGAGCGAGGTTGCTGTTGGGGAGGAATTGTGGTTTTCCGCAACGCGTACGACGCGCGCTCGAGCACCACAGGTTCATTCCCTCGGCTTTCAGCTGTGGGAAAATAAATAAACAAACGAATCAATTCCACAGAGAATCCACCTTCTTTAGTCGGAAAACTGTACACAGGTACCTACCAAGCCTCAGTAAACTCTCTCTGGGGGCCCCTCTGGGAGTCGAGGGGCGGTCTTGTTCATGCATGTAATGACCCTGGCAGACACAGTGCACGGAGCACAGATTAAAATGGAGGTCCCCGATTATAATATGGCCCCGCAGCAAAGGGTGGATGAAGGTGGTTTCGTTGTACAGATCATCAATTCTGCACCAAGAACTGGCATATGGACCTACTACAGAATATGGCACACTGTATAAGGCACACAGGTAAGAAAGAAAGAGAGAAAGCAGAGAAAGAGAAAGAGTCAAAAGACTGCTTCGCTTATACTGCACATGCCCAACTGTATAAGTGGGTAATGTGTTCAAATAAATGCATAGTAACAATAGTAATCATCATGATCATCATAAGAATAAGTACTACTACTACTAATAATAATAATGTTCCTGTACAGCCCATGCCCTGTGACAGCATACAGCTGCTCACATCTGGATCACATACCAGGACAGGGAAGTGGGACAAAAAACAAACAAACCCCCCAAAAAAACAATAGATCCATGAATGGATACATCTTGTTATGTAAGCCAGATGACAACTCGGAACAAATTGCGTGAGGGGGATGGGGGGGGGGGGCAAGCTGTGTGTGTTTGTGGATGCGATGTCAGGTTGGTGACAGCTCCGTGGTCCTCCGAGGTCTCCCCGGCCCGTGCCAACTGCTCCTCTCATGGTGTGCGCCGTGTCGCAGATGGCGGCACCGGCACGGCGTCTGGGGCAGGAACGCTCCCTTTATGAGGGCTCGCAGGGCCGCTATCCCCTCGCCTCTTCGCTCATTGACACACTCTGAGCACGCCACTCTAAATGCTCTAAACAAGCATCCACTGCTCTGTGTGTGTGTGTGTGTGTGTGTGTGTGTGTGTGTGTGTGTGTGTGTGAGCATGTGTGTGTACAATATGTATGTTTGTGTGTGTGCATGTGTTTGTGTGTGTGTGTGTGTGTGGGTGTTTGTACAGTATGTGTGTGTGTTTGTGCATGTCTGTACAGTATGATTGTGGGTAGGCTATGTGTACAGTATTATTGTGTGTGTGTGTGTGTGTGTGTGTGTATGTATGAATCCACCGGCAGGTTTGTGCTAGCGACGCAGCCCTGTTCTGTGTCGGAAATTTCGACAGCTGTGCATCTGCTGCGCTCCCCAGCCAAGGTGCGCCTCTCACTGTCCTGCTCACAACGCAGAAGGCCGAAGCCAATTTCCTCCAATCTGTCCTTATGCTAGCCGGCGTTGGCACCGTCCTCCCCCACCTTGCGGCTGCTCCTCGCCGACCGCGTGCCACACCGCCCCATCACGCGGCATCGGCCAGGGAGGACTGCCCTCGGGCACCGCAGCTCCTGATGGCCCTGCCCATCTGCCAGGACGCCACCCGCCCAATCGATCCGTCTCCTACGCGCCACCTGGCCCTGCAGGCTGGCAGCTGCTGGAGACCTCTCATCTGGACCAGACCAGACATCCTACAACTAACCTGAGCTCCAGTCATCGGTTTGGCCTACTTCCTACGTGGAGTCGTAGATCCTTGCACCGGCCATGCACCGGTTTAAAAGCCAGCCACTGCTGCCTGAGCTAGAACATAAGCAGCATAGCACACTAGTACAAAAATGGACTTCCTTTTTAAATGGTTCAGACTCATTTTTTCCTTACAAAAAAGACTTTATTTTCCCTTTCCCGTGCTTGATGCGTCTATAGAGGGGGAACCTTTCGACGTCCATCGCCCGAGCCAAAAGGTCTTCCAGTTTCGAGGCGATGCAGGAAATGCACACCTCACGAATGAAAGAGAAGCGTGAAATGAAAGAGAGTTATCGCTGTCACGGAAGCGCGAGTCACCCTGATAACTGGTCTGAACTGGACCCTGCCACGCTCTGGGTGAGGGCCCCTGAGGGTCCCTCTCTCTCTCTCCCTGCAAGTCCCACATCTCCATTGCTGATCTTTTCACCCAGTGCATCAATTTAAATGCTGCACTACTCCAGCCTAGACGAGCCCATGCCGGCCGTAAGGAACCTCCTCCATTTACCCCTCAAGGCAACGAGGCGTTTCAAACAAGACGAGCTAGGTCCTCCTTAAATTTCTTGCATTTTTCCTCTCTCTCTCTCTCTCTCTCTCTCTCTTACCCTCTCTCTTACCCTCTCTCTTCCCAAAACGAAAAGTTTAAACTAAGTTTTTTGTCTAGACTCAACAAAGGCTTCTCAGTTGAATTAAGAGTGTGTGGGGGCGAGGGGGAGGTCTGGCTGGATTTGGAGCAGGGAGGCAGGGGAGGGGAAGTGGGGATCATTATCTGAGCCTCCTATGGGCAGCTGCAGACAGTGAGAGCCAGTACCCAGACTGGGTGCTGATTTACTGCACCACCTGAAACCCTCTCCCCCCCCAAAAAAAGCCCCTCTGTGGTCGTGTGTGAGGTCCCAGCATGCCTTTATCGTCACCCGCACCACGTTTCCAAGCGCAAGCGGAGTGCACTGACCTGATAGCACTGCCTGTCTGAGCCCCTCTGTAACAACGCCACCCTGCCCACTCGGCTGTGTACAGTGAATTCACTCGGGTTAGCGGTCGCTGTCAGGGCGGCCCCAAAATTACCCCGCGGCCCAAACTCATAACGCTCTCGCGAGGAGGAGACGAAGACAGCCGAGGCCCCACAAACGCTCGTTGGAAAAGAACCAAATTAGGACGCGGTTAATTTCCTGTATCTGGGATGGGGTCCCTGGAACGGGGGAGCCGACAGAAGGCAGCTCGCTCCCGCTCCTCGGCAGACAGTTTCCCTCCCGGGGAGACAGGAACCCGAGCCGTCTACTCTCGTCACGTCACCGACCAGGCACCTGTGAGGACCGCGGGGCCCGGGCCTGGCATCGACAGGAGACCGGCGCGACGGGCGAGGAGTCTGCTCGGCCATCGATTCGTCAGAGTGTTCCCCTGGAACCCGGGTGAAGGGAAACGATTCCTAGCCTCTCAAGGCAATCCTTTCCCTGGCTATCCACGACTTTGCTTTAGGGATCTGCGCAGCAAAGATCGGGATACATGAATATCATCACTACAGTCATGATTATGTGTATGAAATAAGGAAATTGGCAACAGCGGTGCATATTTGTCCTTAACAGGTTCTTTGGGTTGTCTACCGACACCCACGCCGGCCAGCGGAGGATGGGCTCCCCCACTAAGATGGGTTCCTCCTGACATTTCTTCCCACTGGGGAGTTTTTTTTCTTGCCACTGGAGAGGTTTTGCCTCATTTTCTGCTTTTTGGTCGCTTCAGGCCTGGTATTTTCTGTCCTCTGTAAAGAGTTTTTGTGACAGTTCTCGGTAAAAAAATTAATAAAAGCACTATACAAATAAAACCAAATTGAATTTCTTTCTCAACGCAAAAGTTGAAAATGATTAATCGTCCCCAAAACAAATCATGATGGGGCTACCATTTTGAAAGGCACACACGGGTTTATTTCTTGAACGAGGTTCTCGTGCTTGAGGCGTAACGTCCAAAAAACCAAGGGTGGGGGGAGAAGAAGAGTTCTGAGAGCGTGCAGAGAAAGAAAGCAGAAGAGACTGCTTTGTCTGTGAAGCACGGACACTGTTCTTCATCTTGAATAATCACCTGGGTGACAAACGGAACAGCCGCGGCACATGCTGAACAACTCTGGCGTAGGACGTGCGTTTCTGCCTCGAACGCTCGGCTCTGAAGCGCCACTCTTAGCGGCCATTGAACAGCACAGACCTGCGTTACTTTCCGCCGCAAACCGGACCTGGCAGGTGAGACTTCCAAGAGCCTGTCGGCGAAATGAAAACCCGTTCGCAGGTTTGTCCTTTTCTCCTGGTGGAGGGAGGGGAAAAAAGGATGCAAATTTTATGTAATTCATATATGAATAATCAATTGAGCTAAATCTTTATCAGAGGATCTGCTCATGCTTGTTCATTTTGTATTTCATAAATGTAATGATCGCTTCAGGTCGTTTATCCAGAGACACCGCGTAAATTAAATCGTGCTTTCAAATAGGCTTCGGGAGCTTGCCCCGCTAGAATACCCACATTTTTTAACGTCCATTTCTCCTCCAAGGGACTTCCTGTGGGGGGAAAAACGTTCATTCTGCTCAGCGCTATTTTAAAGATTTTTTTCCTTTCTTTCTTGCCTTCATAATTTCCTGTCATAAACCTGTCATATCATTAAGGGTTCTTTCCTCCATGGTTACGCTCCACTGCCCCGGCGTTCCAGAAAGTAGCGCTTTCATGCCAACGAAATATGTATAATGTCATTGATTACCCGGCATCGGCACAGCGGCCATCTGCCGCTGAATAAAAAGAGCGATTGGCGTCTTCTGCCGCGTTGGGCAGGGTTCATCTGGAACGAGGCGAGCCGGGGGAGGAGGGGGGCGAAACACAAACACTACAGACGCGGGGCCCGCTTTACTGCGGTGGGGTCCAAAGGTACGGGGTTCGGAGAGGGAGAGTCGGAAAGGGGCTGCAGGCCGAGCACGCTCTACTCTTTTAACGCGCGTTAAGGACAAGGCCGCCGTCGCGGACACAAGGCCACCGCCAGGCCGATATTAACAAAGAGGACGGATTTGTTTTACGACTCCTGCCGACGTCGCTCTGTGGGCCGCCTTCTCGGTCTTTTCTGCCTCCGTTGACCTCTACGCTGGAAGAGAGAGCGGCCGGTGGAAAACAACGGGCGCGCGTGATTAATTTCTTGTTTGAGGAACAGATGGTAGGTTAGGACTGGAACCTACCGAAAAGGCCATGGAGCGCGTTTGCAAGGAGTGTCGTGAACAGGCTACCCTTCGGAGAGAAAATATTTTTCATGTGCAAAATGCGTCTCTGTGCTCAGCTGGTAAAGGTGCCTCGGGAGAATAGATTTTGTCTTTAATACTGCGTTACAAGCTCTTTTTCCGGCTACGGTTATGCGATGCATTGTTCTCACGCTACGTTTGGACCCTGGAAGTGCCCGGAAGCCACTGAGGAGTGAACTGAGTGTTTTGGGAGTGCTGAGTACGCCCAGATTGCAGCCCGCAGTCACCCAACAGGAGGATGGGTGTGTCCGGTGTTGACATGGCATTGATTTCCCTAGAACAGCACCATGGCAACGGCCCAACTGATCAGGGTGTCACTAATACAAAGAACATTCCAACAGCAATTATGCGACATCACACCTACGAGTCTTTTTGGGGATTCTACCAAAACGTCATTCACGCAGCGAGTTCTTACAACAAACACTAATTAGACCAGTTGCTCAATAATCTAAATGGATTACTCTCTGAAGATCCGTCGCCTTAAATACTTAATCACTGACATTAAGCCAAAATGAATCCATCAATGCTCAATCCATTCCAAAAAACAAAAAAGCAAAAAATGACCATTGCGGTCACCTGAGAAGGAGACGCTTGGTAACGGTGTGATGTCATAATCGGGACTCAGGGGCTGGATGATTGGCCCATCCCACAGCGAAGGGTGGACAGTGGCAGCCACACGCTCCATGTTTCGCCACGGAGAGCGCCAGCTATCAGGCTCTGGTTATAAAATATTCAACCTGGTAGGACAGCATGTGCCCCTCTGTGCAGCTCTCCACCGCTGACCAGGGCCAGGCCTAATGACTCCCTCAGACTCCTCGGTACATGAGAGAAGAGCCACACAGCCTCTGAAACCCAAAACACTACTGACAAACCCAAGCCCCTTAGGACACTAATGAGTGCAAGTGTGTGTGTGTGTGTGTGTGTGTGTGTGTGTGTGTGTGTGTGTGTGTGTGTGTGTGTGTGTGTGTGCGAGTGTGTGTGTGAGTCGGTGCATGTGCGTGAGTGTGTGTGCATGTGTGTGTGTACGCATACATTTGGTAGCATGAACATAAAGAGGTGTGATACTTGATTAAAACAGTCGTATCCAAACCAAACCGGTCATGGAAAAAAAGACAGCGCACTACATTGGGCGAACCTGCCCTGCTTCCTCCGACCCCACTGCAGTTAAGGTAATTGTGTCTGAGGGCAGGGGCATTACATTACATTACATTACAGGCATTTAGCAGACGCTCTTATCCAGAGCAACTTACAGTTTACATTTCTTTACAATGCATTTATACAGCTGGATATTAACTGAAGCAATTCAGGTTAAGTACTTTGCTCAAGGGTACAACGGCAGTGTCCCACCTGGGGATTGAACCTGCAACCTTAACGTTACAAGCCCAGTTCCCTAACCATTACCTGCAGATGCAGGGCCAGGGGCAGGAGCATATGCAGGGCCAGGGGCAGGAATGGCCTGCCTCTCTAATGTGCCCATGTGCCTGTGTGGGTTGGCTGCTGCTGAGAGTAAACAGGGAGCTCCCTTGCTCCATGACAACTCCACTCCATTGCTCTCCTCAATAATTCATGTCTGGGAGTGCAAGTGTTGGGGACTGGGGGCGTGGATAGACTACAGCGCGGAGGGGGGGGAAGGTTGAGGAACGAAGCGTCCCCCCCTCCCCATAAGGCGCGAGAGTCACACGACTGACTGCAGGAAATCTTTTGCAATGCACCTCAACACATACATGGGTGGAGCTGTATATTCACACTACAATGAGGCTTTTAACAGGAAAGGGACTGTCACACCGGCAAATCACTCCCTCCCCTCCAAATACAAAACAGCGCATGCTGTATAATACACAAGCAAACCCTGGTGCCAGAGAAACACGGTGCTTAAGCCTCAGCCTCCAGAGCATTGCAGGTTTGAATCCCAGGTGGAATGCCCTTGAGTGAGCTGTTTAAGCTGCGTTTCCAGTAAAGTAAACGTATGAATGGATGACACATGAATAAAACAATAATAATAAAAATGTAAGCTATGATAGTCACCCTGGATATGGGCAGCTGCCAAAATGAATAAAATCACAAGTCACTGTTTTGCATCCTCCTGGCTGCTGAACCTTCTTTCCAACACAACTGCCTGTAGCAATGTGCACGGGTGGCAGGGGGGAGAAGCGGGTTAATGCAGGTGGTTCATATTCTGTTGCTAACAGGCATTTACAATATTTGCATTTTTAATGAAGCCTTTGTTGAACATTTTCATTGGACACCATCTGCTCTATCAATAGGGATTTGTGTGCCTGTGCGTGTGCTGCGTGTGTGTGTGTGTGTGTTTGTGTGTGTGTGAGTGTGCGAGTGTGTGTGTATGTGTGTGTGTAGGTGAATGTGTGGGTATGTGTGTGTGTGTGTGTGTATGTGTGCACACAATAATGTGTTGGAACACATGTACACATCAGTCACCTACGCCCTGGAAATGTTAAGGGCTGCAGAGATCCCAAACGCACAGATACCGAAGCAGGAAGCTGCAGGAAGTCAATCGTCACTCTTTCCCTCACCTTCCCACTCTCTCGCTCTCGCTCTCGCTCTCTCTCTCTCTCTCTCTCTCTCTCTCTCTCGCACTTTCTTGATCCTTCTACCTCTCCCGCTCCCCACTCCTTCTCCCTCCACCACAGCAGCAGGCCTCCGGTTCAAAGGCGCTAAAGAGAATCTAAGCCTGTTGTACACGCCGCTCGTTTTCAACATCCTCTCGCTGTCAAAACAGTCTTTTGCCGGAGCCGCCGACGCCGCCGTCCCTGTTCCTCCCGCTATTAATGAGGCCTGCTCTCAGGCCTGTGGGAAAATTGCCCTGTAATGAGCCTTTGAAAAACACGCTCGTCTCCTTTGGACCGGTAATATGTGCATTATGCAGAACACAAGAAAAACCCCTTCCACCTCACAGTGCTGGGAGGGAGCGTGGTGCTACAGGCCCCCAGGGGGGGATGATGAAAGGCCCCTGCGTGAGTCAATGGTCCATTTCGCTGCGGATAACACGGAACATTAGGTGAGCTGCATCACCTGTAGGCAGCGCTCAGGGGCCGGGGGGCCGGGGGGGTAACGGGCGTTCTGAGTATGGGGATCACCCAGAGAAACGTGCTCCCGACACCAGCGGACGGGCAGGAGAGACCGCAGTCGCTGAACAAAGGCCCGGTCTGGGGGGGGAGAAACCCACCCTCTTCAACATCATGAAACGGAGGTGACAACGTTAGGCCTCAGGGCCGATGGAATGTACCGCAAACGACTTGGGAGGGGTCTTCCTTCCGCCGCGCAGGACTAGCTCATATTTCACACCTGCGTGTTGAATGTGGTGGGCAGTGAGCTACGGCTAAGGGAGAGGCGGAGAGCGTACTTTTAGGCCGATGGCCATCGGCTTGATTACGGATCACCCTCGAACGGCTGGTTCCTTTGTTACTGGGATACATCCGATTTTTTTGTGTGGAGGGGGACGGGGGTGGTGGCGGTCGATCTCAGGCAATGCTAAAGCTATTCAATTCATTGTTTGTGGATGATTTGGATGGGGTAAAAGCTCTCATTTGACTTTTATAACCATATCTGAGCACGACGTGACATATGGCAAGGCAAGGAGGAAATCGCAGGTAGAGTTGATATCATGCGGTGTTTGAAGACGGGCGCCATTTCCAAAATTGGCACGCTTCCTAAACGGCGAGTATTACCATTTTAAAAGGAGAGATCTCCGCCCGCCGCAGTTTGAAGCTCACCGGGAGGCCACTGCGCAATCCTGGGTTTGAGTACATCACGGAACCACACGCGGACACAAGAGTGACCCCAGAGCGATCCCTCAAGGCAATGTCATCCATCACAGGATCGATCCAGCCCTACGAAGCTGCGGCCGGCTGCAGTAACACCGCGTACACTTTTAGGAGTTTAATTCCGTGGTTTGTGGCGGCAGCGCTCCTCGCACAGCGGGGCCCACGTCTGTGAGACCGATCTTCGCTACAGCCCTTTCAAAGTCAAATGCTTTTCTGGCGTGACAAACAGGATTGTGCTTCCGACGCGCTTCAAAACAAAAGATGACAAGACGCACGACGGTCCGTTTGACTGATAAATCCCGCCAATTTGTCAGATACAAAGACCACAAACGTATATGAACAACTACATATATGCAGCAAATATATATATTATATATCTGTATAGTGGGATATCGCTGTCATTTCTCAGTTCCCCCCAGAGCCTCCGTGTCTTTGACTCATCATATATCCGCTGCTCTCGTGCTTTACCACGGTAAATTAAGTTGCCTCTGTTGTCAAAAAGGAAAATTGGCATGCCAGTCAGGCTGCGTACTGTAAGATGTTTTTGGAACATCAGTCAGTCAAGGCAGGCGGTGCGTTAGGGGCACAGACGTGAGATGCAGAGAGAGATGAAAGGATCAGACGCGTCTCTCTCCCTCTCTCTCTCCCTCCTCCCTCTTTTAGTTTTTGCTGCGTTTGCCGTTAAAGCCCCCCTCCCTCCAGGAGGCCCGCACTGGAGCGCTATCGCTTGCAGAGAGCTGTGGGGGGCCAATCGAATGGATGCGCTGCGATCCCGAGACGATGGCACTGCTGCACTCAAAGCATAAACGCGAGAGCGAGAGAGCCACGCCGTCTGAGTGGAGCGCGTAGCGCCACGGCTAGCAGTGCAACTGGAGAGAGAGAGAGAGAGAGAGAGAGAGAGAGAGAGAGAGAGAGAGAGAGGGGAGAGAGAGAGGGGGAGAGGAAGGGAAAGAGAGAGAGAGAGAGAGAGAGGAAGAGAAAGAGGGAGAGCGGGAGGGAGAGACAGGGAGACAGCGAGGCGGCGAGAGACCGAGAGAGAGAGAGAGAGAGAGATGTAGTTGGGTTTAACAAGAGGACTGCCACACTCTCATGCAGTCTACCTACGCCAGCCCATCCCTCGCGCTGCTGCGGCTCTGAAGTCACGTGACCGATCACACGATCTCCATTCTCAGCATCGCAACCTGCTGCATGCCCACGTCCAAGTCTATGGAAATCTGTGCTTCACGCGCAACAGTTCTAAGCTTTTGCTGAAGTTCCTTAATGTTGAGTTTGTTTATGAATTCGTAGACATCGTTGATCCAGAACCATAAATGATGCAAAGGCATAAAGGCTCGGAGCGCTCTGATCTCTCGAATGACACATACCTATTTGGTCTTGTTTTGGGGTTTTTTCTGTTGTTTTTTCTTTCCTTGCAAATGCATTTGCCCCAGGACACAGATGAATATTTAACAAATCACAAGCCGTACTCAGAGTCGACGCGTTACGAAATGATTGCCTCGGCTCTTCTGGAGGAGGGGGCGACAATAACGCGGTCAAACAGCCGCGGGGGGCGGCCGGGTAAATCAGCTTAATTAAAATCGCCCTCGGCATCAAAGTGATGGATCAGGTAGCGGCTAATAACGGTGGGGTGTCACTAGGCCGCCGGGCGAATGCATTACTGTCGTAAGGAGGGGGGGGGGCGGTCATTTGTGATAGTCGTGGGGGTGGGGGGCAGGTGTATTTCGGCTGTGGCCCCCAGTGGACGGAGCCGTTGGAGCCAGAGCGAGGGAAAGTCATTTCCGCCCAGTCTCCGGAGGGGAGGAAACAGGGAGGGATGTTTTTGCGCACGCCCGTAGCCGAAGGCGCTCATTTTCACGGTCTGACGTCCGAAGGGGAGAGAGTCTCGAGTCTTGAGTCTGGCGGCAAGGCCTGATGTGCACGCGGGCCCCTCCTTCGTCGGCACGGCCGGCTCTGCTGCTTTTGATAGGCCGCCTGATTAGTGCCTTTTCTTCCCCGAGCCTTTTGTTCCCCCGCAGATGGTCAGATGTTGTGGCACGGCCGTTAACGGACCTCAGCAAGGTGAGCACAAATCCGAGCCCGTTACGGTTCTGTGACCACACCCATTTTATTACTCTGATAAAATACTCCCATGATGCACTATGGAAACTTTAAAAAGAAATGTGTCCATATCTTTTTTTTTTTTTTTTTTTCAAGCAGGAGCAGCTGGTCTTTCTATACAAATAATGATGACTTTAGCCAGGCATGGTGCTACAACTAGAGGCAAACATGGGTAGTTACTATGCCTTACAATGAGTAAGGAAGATCAATTCCGCCAACGCACATACACACAGACCTACAAACACACACACACACACACACCACACAAACGCACGCACGCACACACGCACGCACGCACACACGCACGCACGCACGCACGCACGCACAGACACACAGACACACCCACAGACTCTCTCTGACAAACACACACATACACATGCTTCATACCCAGGTTTGCAGGTTAACTTGCCAACTTGAAAGCCTTTGCATTCTCACGTTTTCAAATCTTCTTTTTTTTCCCCCCTCAAAGTTCCATCTCACTATAAACTTAAAAACGTGTCTGGAGAATTCATATATACAGGCACAGGCCCACAACACTAGCTTCAATGAGCCATTTCAACTGACATTTTACATCTGCAAAGGGGTGAGACAGTGTGTGCGAGAGAGGGTTCACATTTTAAAAACCAACCGCCCTATCTATGCGTGGAAAACTATCAGGAAAGTCCAGGAAAGCATATTTTCACAGTAGAACAAGAACAGTGGAGAAGAGAGAGAAAAGGGAAGAGACAGCAAGAAAGAGAGAGAGAGAGAGAAGCTGCAGATTGTCTTATGAAAAATGAAATGAAATAACAGCAGCGGTCAGCAGTTCCTCAGAACTCCATTCAGGAGTGTCCTGAATGAGAATGGGCCGGGGGGCAGCATCAACCCCGCAGGACACCAGTAGAGGTCAGTGGCAGGACAGCATGGGCACCGCGCCCCCACACACCCCCCACACAATTGCGATTGGGTGCCTCTGAATTGTGTGGCGCCGCTGTGGCCTCTACCCCACCCCTCCTCCTCCACCCACCCCTCCCAGGGAGTGTGTATGTCCAGTTCGGCCCCCACTGTACCCCTGGTAAAAGGACCGCCAGTCCGAGCCTGCTTTAAGGACCATGTGTATTGGATAACTCTGTCAGGGGACTACCCCATACACACCCAGTGGGGCTTAGCAGTGGCCAGGCAAGGCAAGGCGAGGAAAACATGGAGGAATACATCTACAACCCACAGCCCCGAACATGCAGCCTACACCGTCCTGCCTACTGTAACCTCCTCCATCCCTCGAACCTCAAACCTACAGCCCAAGGCTTCCATCAGGCTTCCATCTTTCATCCTGCACCTACAGCCTCCGCCCTTCCCCATCTGTCTTTTGGAGCCTTCTGCCTCAAGCCTCTCCCCTCCTCCCATCTCAATCTCCATCTCTCCTCTCCTCCATCTCCCCTCCTCTCTTCCATCTCCTCTCCTCTCCTCTCTGCTCCTCCCATCTCCATCTCCATCTCCATCTCTTCTCCTCCATTTCCCCTCCTCTCCTCCATTTCCCCTCCTCTCCTTTCCTCCCATCCCCTCTCCTCTCCTCCATCACCCCTCTTCTCCTTTCCTCCCATCTCCTCTCCTCTCCTCTCCTTCCTCTCCTTCATCTCCTCTCCTCTCCTCTCCTCTCCTCCATCTCCATCCCTCCTCTCCTCCATCCCCCCTCCTCTCCTCTCCTCCCATCTCCTCCCCTCTTCTCTCCTCCCGTCTCCAGCTGCTGCAGGTGTGTCTCAGGGCAGGCCCCACCTGTAGCTCTGCATTTCCCCTGTGCTTCAGCTGCACCTCCATCGCCAGGATACGACATGCCCCCAAACGGGTCAAGCGCAGCAGCGGGGGGAAGCGCGCCGCGCAGCATCGGGACAGGATGGGGGGGGAAGTAGGTTCCGGGAGATGCATGAGGCAAGCACCCGAAAACAGGGACGGTAACCATGGGGAAAACGACGTGATGGATATTGTGAAACAACGCCAGGAGCAAGAGACCGCTCTGTGCACTCGTTATAGCACTGCGTGGTTCCCTGGGTTTACTCACCAAGCTAGCCTGTGAATCTTTGCCCCCTCCGTCCCACAATCCCTCTGCAGATGGAGAACAGTAATAGATGGCACCAGAGTGCTTTTGTTCCACAAATCAGACCTGTAGCATGGCTGGAATTAT